>WNGS01145743.1:0-12984 GCA_020271785.1 Procambarus virginalis | reverse complement strand
GAGGTCGAGGGAGGGGGAAGACGCATCGCGTGCGCGCTCCGTCAAAATCGTGACATTAACCGGGATTTATTAGGACTACTGCCATGGATTACTGATTACAGACATAACAAAGTGCATAGTGACCCGCTAGAAAATTGAAAAGTAGTCATTAACAATAGACTTTGTGTTAAATAGAGAATAAATGGGAGACCACGTGTGAGCCAGTGCACGAGGCTTTGTGTACATGCGTGTATGAGAAAAAAATAGTGAACGGTGTTCGTGGAACAGTGAGTGAAACGGGTATCACAACAATATATAAGTTGGAAGTGAAGGAAAATCGTGCATAGAATATTATATAAATAGAATACTAGAAATATAGAATAGTGGCAAGAGGCGGAAATCAGTGGTTACAAATCGAGTAACTGGAAACTGGTGACATCTACCTGGGACAACAAGAGGTCACCTGCACCGACTGGGGGGCAGCCTCGCTACCTACGCTAAGTACTACTATATACTTTGAACAAAACAACATACATAATATTACAAATATACGGTATACATATAATATTATAAATATTAAACATAAATATATATACATATAATTTTATAAAGAGTTAAAAGGACTGACATCAACAAGTGATCCATACAGTGAACCACAAATACAATACAATACATCAGACAATGGAGAGGTGTGGCGAATGTTCGGGAGCACTAGGAAAACGTCATGTAGGCGTTAAGTGTTGCATTTGTAACATAAGATTCCACCTGGGATGTACAGAAATATCTCCAGGATGCACAAAAAGGCAAGGAGTTTTCTGGGTTTGCAAGAATGACAGATTAATGTCATAACTACACTGTTGAAAAACATTCCCGAGTCACAGAGATTATCATTCACAGACAAGCTACCAGTGATATATGCGGACTGGGAAAAGACAACATTGGTTAACGACCAAAACCAGGAACAGATAGTTTAGAGAACCGCAGCAGTAATGTGGAGGAAGAGGGTATTGTAGTACAGGATAGCAGCAATATTGCAGAGCCAGGTAATATAAACGATGAGAGCAACAGTGAGACAGAGTGCATAAATGAAGGAATTGGGACGAAAAGCGGAGATGGCTCCAATAAAGAGGTAGACAAGACAGACACAGATATAAATACCTTGAAAAACGTAAAACCGGAACACATTTGCAAATTCTACGCTAAAGGAATATGCAAATAGAACATATACGGCAGTTAGAAATAGTTAGAACATATACGGCACGCATAGACGCGATAAAGCACCTAAATTATTGGGATCGTCTCAAAGCTCTTCAAATGTACTCACTAGAAAGAAGACGAGAGAGATATCAAATAATATACACCTGGAAGATACTGGAGGGCCAGGTCCCAAATCTACACAGTAAAATAACAACGTACTGGAGTGAACGATATGGAAGAAAATGCAGAATAGAGCCAGTGAAGAGCAGGGTGCCATAGGCACAATCAGAGAACACTGTATAAACATCAGAGGTCCGCGGTTGTTCAACGTCCTCCCAGCAAGCATAAGAAATATTGCCGGAACAACCGTGGACATCTTCAAGAGGAACTAGATTTATTCCTCCAAGGAGTTCCGGACCAGCCGGGCTGTGGTGGGTATGTGGGCCTGCGGGCCGCTCCAAGCAACAGCCTAGTGGACCAAACTCTCACAAGTCAAGCCTGGCCTCAGGCCGGGCTTGGGGAGTAGAAGAACTCCCAGAACCCCATCAACCAGGTATCAACCAGGTAAATATGGAAAATTAGGAACAAAATGCCATTTTCTGCATCCTCGAAAATGCAGGAACATGTTGGGGAGGGGTACATGCCGGTTTGGTGTAGATACTTCCACCCTAAATTAAGTCAATCCTCAATTAGGGACAAAAAATGCTACAATCTTCAGTGTCCGGAATTCCACTTGAGAGGTACACAGCGTTATAGACGGAAGATCAGTATGACACTACTGACAATTTTTTAGAGGAAGGCAGAAACAGAGTAGAAAATATAAGAGAGAGGAACAGCCAGATGGAACCACTACAGGATTACAGAGGGGAAGGGAGATACCCACAAGGCTGGAATACACATTACCAATGAATAGACAGGTACTACACCACACAACACCCGCCCCACTACCGAAACTGGACGAATCACTTCGGAAACAATACACCCTGATCGCAAACACGGTGGCCTCCTTACCGGAGCCTCAGATATTAACACCAAGTAAGGCAACCGGCACTTCCACTACCACGATACATCATTTATATTTGCCAACATTCAAGGTATAAAAACATGCAAATCCAACAAAGTTCACTTTATAGATGGTCTCCTTCATGAGGCAAATGCAGTGTTTGCAGCCCTAACAGAAACCCACACAAAGGACTATCATGATGGTGAAATATGGATCTCAGAGTACAATCTTTTCAGATGTGATAGGAAACACCGGCTTCAGGGTGGGGTCAGCCTATACATCAAAGACACACTCATCTGCACTGAGCTGCTAAACACCTCAAATGATATGGTAGAAGTGCTGATAATCAAAATAGAGATCCTAAATGTAGTTTATTGTCCTTGTATATAAGTCACCGGAGGCAAATCCTCAGCAGTTTAAAGACCAACTAATGAAAATAGAACACTGCTTGGAAAACCTCATAAATCCAGCTCCGAACATCATTCTGCTTGGGGACTTCAACCTACGGCACCTGAAATGGAAGCACCTGGTGTCACGGGGGTGGGCCGGGGCTCTGCTAGCACTCGGCTGCTAGGGGCTCGAAAGGCCGAATACTCAACCCTTCCGACTCCCGGGATTCACCGGAGTCTCCTTGGTCCCACAGGAGAGGACCAGCAATGCCCACCTCCGCAGGTCTTTGCTTCCACCACTGAAGGGGTGCCACTGACTCACCCTGGAAGCCTTCAGTCAACCACGGGGAAACTGCTATCAGCAATTCCGGCCTAGACCCGTGGAGGAGTGAAGGAAGACTCGGGCTTACTTTGTAACAATGACCTCCCTGAGTCTTGCCTGCCGGACAAAGAGGTTGCAGGAACTCCTTTCCCGCCTGTCTTCTCTATCTTTTCCTCAACAAGGTCGCCAGCTGGGTTATTATATCTGCACAACAGCAATGCAGTTCAGTGGGTGTATTATTATATTGTTTGTTGCCAGTGTTGCTACTCCCAAGATCATAAGAAATTCTACAGGGAACGTGATGTTCCCTAAATGGTACTATGATAACCCTCGTGTATGCTCAATAGAGAAATTTTGCAATGGAGGCACACTTAAACACAATAGTAAAATGTGTGAATTTACTGACACGATTACATGATCACACATTATGATTACAAGTGATACAAGGAAATGAAAATAATAATAATAACTCTGGAGATTGTCAGCAACTCTTCTCTCACGTTCTCCAGGCTCCTTCAACTGGGCAGATAGACAGGAGTCACACACTCTCACAGAAGGGCCTCTTCACCACGTCGGCTCTTCTTCTTCACTGTCCTGCCATCCACACACACTGTCCTCTCTGACAGTCCTGGACATAAGCTGCCCTGCAGCCTATTCTGCTACTAAAGCATTAATATCCTATTTCCACATATATAAGTGAATATAATGGCCTATCTAGCCTACTCTCACAAAGGGGTAATGGAAGGGAAAATGATCTACCTTAACAATCCTTGGCTCACGACGCCTATCCCTCGATGGTGTGAGGGTCCTATGCTTCCTGAGTCGATCCTCGGTGATCCAGGAACGTTCCCACAGGTCCTCAGGTGTCGTGAAGCCTTCGCGTCTTCGCCGTTCCAGTCCCTGGGGTTCAGCTATCCCAATCTTGGTTCACCAATGGGCGCTGAGCTAATCACCATATTCACACACACGTTCCTTCCACGAGGCGCTGTTCCTCGTCCTAGAAACGGTGTCGTCCCTCCAGCACCCTCAGTGGATGTGACCCAGTCACAGCTATGCCTGCCCGCCACACCTTTCAGGCCCTCAACGTCACGCGTCGCCGCCCAGCGTCGTCGACGACAATTCTCCAAGTTTGGCACTTCTCTGCCCACTCAACCTGGTTCCTTTTTGCTTCCCAGAAGTGCGGGGCCTCCTATATATAAGGTGGGCTGCGATGGCTAGCTCTAATCCACTGAGAAAGGCCTGTAAAGCCTCCAATTCTTGAGAGCTGACAGAGGAGCGTCCTCTCCCCTTCGCTGTCAGGTCAAACCTGACGTTGGCGCCGCCCGGGACACTCGGTGACGTCACGGCAGGCTCTAATTGGTCGCCCGTGACCCGAGTCATCCAATCCGCACACGGCTAGCGTCCATTCCAAAACATCATATCTGCAGTAGGGGATACTCTTTCATTTATATCCGGGCGCCTCTTTCCCCTTACCTACAGACTTATAATGTAAGTTTCTCCCTGTAGGGAGAGTCGATATGACTCTTATAGCAGGCAACAAAAGAGATAGGAGAGGGCACCGTAACATACCCCTCCCCTTAAAATAAGAGTCATATCGGTTAGTGAATCCGGGAGAGGGCATCTGCTACCACATTCTCCCTTCCTTTAATGTGCCGGATTTCTAGCCAGTACTCTTGTAACAGTAGGGCCCACCTTGTCAGCCTTTGGTTCGTGTTCTTCATCCTGTGCACGAACGTCAAGGGGTTATGATCGGTGAACACTTGCACCGGTCTAGTACCTCCACCCACATAGACGTCGCAATGTTTCAGTGCCAGGATCAGGGCTAGGGCTTCCTTTTCCACTGTACTATAAGCCCTCTGGTACTTTTCGAATTTCTTCGAGTAGAATGCTACTGGACGGTGAACTCCGTCCTTCTCTTGAGCTAACATGGCTCCAATCCCCACGTCGCTTGCGTCGACGTACAAGATAAAGTTCGACTCGAAGTCGGGCGAAATCAGCACTGGCGCTTCGGTTAATAACTGCTTGGTCTTCTCGAAGGACTCCTGGCATGCTTCCCCCCCCCCCTCCATCTAACGTTCTTAGATAGCAATTCAGTCAGAGGGCGTGCCACTGTCGAGAAGTTCTTGCAAAATCCTCTGTAGTATCCGATCATCCCTAAATATCGTAACAATTCTTTTCTCGTCCTGGGATTCGGATATTCTCTGATTGCCTTCACTTTATGGTCTACCGGAGTCACCTTCCATATTAACACTCCCTTCTCCACGAAGAAGTGAGTTGGTGACTCGGGTCCGGCGAGACCTCCTTCAGCCTCCCGTACCAACTCGGGAAACTCTTCCCTTTGCAGTTCACCTAGACGGGTGCGGTCAATGCCTAGAGGACTGGTGAGAGTAACTTGGACACTCCTATCCGACCCTTCCTCACCTGTCGCTTTTCCTCTGGCCTCCTCTCGGAACAAATGATCGAGCCCCAGGTCACCCGGCATGTTCTCTTCGGCGTGACTGGATCCGCTCACATCATCTTCCCTCACGTCTCGTCCCGACGTCACCGCGCATACCGGAAATGCCACTCTCGCAATTTCCGATTCGCCACTGCTGGCGCCCGTCCTGCTTCTCTGTTGATAGGGTTCTATACACTCCTCACTTTTAATCAAATTCGGGAGAACACATCCCCCACAGGAGTCGTTCCCTAGGATCACCTGAGCTTCCATCCTGGGCAGTAGAGCACAGACCCCTACTACAAGAGTCTGACAACCATAGTCTGAATTAAGAGTCACCTTATGAAGGGGCATCCTCTCTTGTCCCCCCAACGTCCTTATCAGGGCCTCCCCTGTACTGGAACGTCTTTAGTCCTCGGGGAAGAGGGATTCACTAACAAGGGTGAAGTCGGATCCAGTGTCCCTCAGTATCCTTGCTGGCACAGGATCAGCTCCTCTTATCTTCACCGTCCCCTCACACACAAAGAGGTGAATCCTCTTCTCCCTTATCACTGGCATATCACCTGAATTATCGTTGGCTTCTTCGCTTCGTATCCTCGCGAAAGCCACATTCCCACCGTGCCTTGGGCGGCTGCACTCCCTTGCAAAGTGTCCTCGTCCCCCACAGTTGTAACACCGACCACCTCTCCTGGGCGACCCTCTACTAGTCACCCTGGTAGCACCAACGGTAGATGTTCCCTGGGTCCTCCTAGGACTCCCCGTCGTCGGTTCCCGGGCAGCGGCAATCGCTCCCGAGCTAGGTCCACCGCTCACAGCTTGGGGCTTCCTTCCCGCGTCCCTTGAGCACTTGAATCGGGCTACTTCATCGGGCACACTACTCTTGGGAGAGTCCCCGCCCGTCCTCGCTCCTCCTGAACTCCTAAAGTTCCCTCCCGACCTGGGGTAAGGCGAGTGTCTGGGCGGCCCTCCCTCCTGAGATGTAGTGCCTCCTCCAGCATGTCGGCTCGGTCCACTGCAGCCTTCAGGTCCTTAATACCTGCTTCTCTCACCCTTACTCGCAACTCTGGATGGAGCACTGACATAAACTTCTCCATCACTATCAGTCGTTTGATGTCATCCGCCGACTCCACTTCCTCCGCCTTCAACCACCGTAGGAACTTCCGTTCCATATCCCTGGCGGTCTCGGCGTAAGACTTTCCCGACGCTCTTGTACACTCTCTGAACCGCTTCCGGTACATCTCCGGAGTCAGCCGGAATGAGTGGAGCACCGCATTCTTAATTGCGTCGTAATTAGCACACTCTTCTAGGTCCAGCATGTTGTAGGCTTCCCGGGCCTCACCAGTCAACCTGCCCTGGACCAGAGCAGCCCAATCATCTTCTGGCCACTCCTTCAGAGTTGCTATCCGTTCAAAGTGTTCGAAGAACGCCTCAGCTTCTTGTGGTTCGAACGTAGGTAAGTCACGTTCCCTTACCTTGAAGTCATCCCGCCGTGCAGGTAGAGCGGGCAGACCACGCTCAATGCGACACAATTCGACTTCTTTCTTTGCCTTTATCTCCTCCAGTCGCAGTCGTCTCTCTCCTTCTTCTCGCTGCAGCCGTGCTTCTCGCTCACGCTCCTCTCGCTGCATTTGCGCTTCTCTTTCCTCTCGCCTCAGCTGGGCTTCCAGTTGCATCTTCATTATTTCCAGTTGCAGGCTCCTCTTACTACAGCTGGACCTTCCACTGCTCCCATGTTCACTGTGAATTCCCTCCACACTGGTAGGCGCTTGGGGTGGCTCTAGTCGGGACGGTTCACCTTGCGACGGCTCTTCTCGGGACGGATCTCCTTGAGATGGCTCCTCTCCCGTCGCCTCCTCTCGAGCTGTGAGCTGTGCCATGATCTCTATCCTTCGCTCTGCAACCTTAGTCGTCCTCAACCTGATCCCAAAGTGGTTTGCCACTTGTTGGAGCTGGGCCTTGGTACACTCTTCCAAAATTCTCTCGTCCCTTGTGTCAATAAATTTCTTTACTTTATCCTCCTCCATCTCTATATCGTCGAGCATACACGACAGCACAGACAAGTTAGTAGGTACTAATTTCACCGTTTCAGTCCCTTAGCTGGTTGGGTAACAGTACTCTGAATTCACTGGCCACACTGTATTTGTACCCTGGCAACACTGTCTTGAAATCTTGGGCAACACTGTAGCTTGATCAACACACCTTTGGCAACACTGTAGCTTGATCCACGCTTCCTGGCGAAGTCTCCAGTTCTTGGCTACTGTGGTTCGAATCCTGGCAAGGTCGCCAGTTCTCTGTCACGGGGGGTGGGCCGGGGCTCTGCTAGCACTCGGCTGCTAGGGCTCGAAAGGCCGAATACTCAGCCCCTCCGACTCCCGGGATTCACCGGAGTCTCCTTGGTCCCACAGGAGAGGACCAGCAATGCCCACCTCCGCAGGTCTTTGCTTCCACCACTGAAGGGGTGCCACTGACTCACCCTGGAAGCCCTTCAGTCAACCACGGGGAAACTGCTATCAGCAATTCCGGCCTAGACCCGTGGAGGAGTGAAGGAAGACTCGGGCTTACTTTGTAACAATGACCTCCCTGAGTCTTGCCTGCCGGACAAAGAGGTTGCAGGAACTCCTTTCCCGCCTGTCTTCTCTATCTTTTCCTCAACAAGGTCGCCAGCTGGGTTATTATATCTGCACCCCAGCAATGCAGTTCAGTGGGTGTATTATTATATTGTTTGTTGCCAGTGTTGCTACTCCCAAGATCATAAGAAATTCTATAGGGAACGTGATGTCCCCTAAATGGTACTATGATAACCCTCGTGTATGCTCAATAGAGAAATTTTGCAATGGAGGCACACTCAAACACAATAGTAAAATGTGTGAATTTACTGACACGAATTACATGATCACACATTATGATTACAAGTGATACAAGGAAATGAAAATAATAATAATAACTCTGGAGATTGTCAGCAACTCTTCTCTCACGTTCTCCAGGCTCCTTCAACTGGGCAGATAGACAGGAGTCACACACTCTCTCTCACAGAAGGGCCTCTTCACCACGTCGGCTCCTCTTCTTCACTGTCCTGCCATCCACACACACTGTCCTCTCTGACAGTCCTGGACATAAGCTGCCCTGCAGCCTATTCTGCTACTAAAGCATTAATATCCTATTCCCACATATATAAGTGAATATAATGGCCTATCTAGCCTACTCTCACAAAGGGGTAATGGGAGGGAAAATGATCTACCTTAACAATCCTTGGCTCACGACGCCTGTCCCTCGATGGTGTGAGGGTCCTATGCTTCCTGAGTCGATCCTCGGTGATCCAGGAACGTTCCCACAGGTCCTCAGGTGTCGTGAAGCCTTCGCGTCTTCGCCGTTCCAATCCCTGGGGTTCAGCTATCCCAATCCTGGTCCATCAATGGGCGCTGAGCTGATCGCTATATTCACACACACGTTCCTTCCACGAGGCGTTGCTCCTCGCCCTAGGAACGGTGTCGTCCCTCTAACAACCTCAGTGGATGTGACCCGGTCACAGCTATGCCTGCCCGCCACACCTCTTCCAGGCCCTCACGTCCAGCGTCGCCGCCCAGCGTCGTCACCGAATATTTCCCAAGTTTGGCACTTCTCTGCTCAATCAACTTGGTTCCTTTTGCTTCCCAGAAGCGCGGGGTCTCCTATATATCAGGTGGGCTGCGATGGCTAGCTCTAATCCACTGAGAAAGGCCTGTTTAGCCTCCAATCCTTGAGAGCTGACAGAGGAGCATCCTCTCCCCTTCGCTGTCAGGTCAACTCTCCGTTGGCGCCGCCCGGGACACTCGGTGACGTCACGGCGGGCTCTAATTGGTCGCCCGTGACCCGAGTCATCCAATCCGCACACGGCTAGCGTCCATTCCAAAACGTCATATCTGCAGTAGGGGATACTCTTTCATTTATATCCAGGCGCCTCTTTCCCCTTACCTACAGACTTATAATGTAAGTTTCTCCCTGTAGGGAGAGTCGATATGACTCTTATAGCAGGCAACGAAAGAGATAGGAGAGGGCACCGTAACAGTTCGCACACCGAGCAAGCAGCGCCTGGAACCAAATCTGGGTTGGCCACCAAGGGGCCCACAAGGACTACTCTCCCTTGGTAGGACTCCTACCAAGCCAGAACCCAAAGCATTAGCTGGACCAGGGAGAAGAGGTACAGGTAACCCCCACCTCAACCAGTCCTGCCAAAAGGCATCCACAGTGACAGCCTCGCAATGAGGGAAGGACACCACATAGACGGGAGATGCCTATGTGAAGTGGTCATGTTCTGGAGTCCGAACGTCCGGCAGAGCCAACGGAAGGAGTCGGCGTCGTTCGACCGTCTATTCCGTGGACAGAAGAATGAACTGAGACAGTCCATCCGCCAGGATGTTGCACACTCCCCGGATATGAACCGCACAGAGACAAACCCCGACAAGCCAGCTGACGAGCCACTTGAAGCGATCACCCCTAAGAGGCAAGGACTGAAGAGAACCCCTGCGGTTCAGGCAATGAACCACCGGAGAACAGTCTGAATTGAGCCGGATGGTCAAACCCCGAGCGATTCGAACCCAAAGTGGGAAGCGAAGAGCCAAACCACTGCAAACTCCCTCACCATGCTGTAAGCCCGACGGAAGGACGGACCCCATCACCCCTGGCCAGCCTGGTGAGCACTGGTCACAAAGCCCCAGCCGAAAGACGACGGTCCGTAAACACATCGAACGAGGGTTCAGGTAGGTGCCAAGGCAATGAAACCCGAAAACCTGGAAGAGGAAGCCGGCAACGCAGCAACCAATGCAAGGCCCTGAAGGATGAAATCAGTGATCGTGAGAGAAGTGGAAAGGGTGTCCCCAAAGGAACCAGAACAAATGCCGAAGCAAACCCGACCAGCGGGTAGACCAGCATGGCAAAGTTCAAACTACCGCATAACTGCTTGAACAACAGCCGAGTGACCCGGGACCCTCCAGAAACAGTAGAAGGCAGAACCACAGCTGCAGCATGTCTCTGGAGGGAGAGACATGGAAGCAGTTTGAGAGTCCCAAACAAGACCAGCCAGGTCTGAACCTGGAACAGACCAGATGGGACTTCCTCCAGTTCACCAGGAATCTTTACTTGGCAAGCTGGGGAAGAACCACACCCCTGGTGAGCAGACAAGCGGACCGACTGGGAGCCCACACCAGCCAGTCGTCGAGGTAGGCCAGGACCTGAACCTCTAGCAAATGCAAACGGGGTAACCACAACCCAGGTAAGACGCGTGAATACGCGAGGTGCCAGATTCAAGCCAAAAAGAAGGCAACAAAAGCGGTAAGCCTGATGCCCCACCACGAAATCTAATCAGTCCTTGAACCCCGGATGAATGGTTATGTGCCAATACTCGATCTTGAGGTTCAGGGAAACCATCCATGAACCCGGTTCCAAAAGAAGCTGGACCCGAGACAGAATGGTCATCTAAAAGGAGGGGCATGGAATCCAGGGGTTTAGATGGGACAAGTCCAGAATGAACCTCAAATCTGCATAGTCCTGTTGCACTGAACAGGAGGGAAAACCCACACGAGGGACGGGGGTCGTTTCGACCACACCCAAGTACACCCATTCCGAGATGACTTGACGAAGCTCAGAGGAGGAACACTGCCCCTCCAGCCCCGAACACTCCCCGAAGGGGAAAGAGCCTCTCAACGCCACCACAGGCCTGATAACGCTACCAAAAATGCCCACAAATCGTGGAACCAAGTGTGAGCAAACAGAGCGAGCCTCCCACCCCTATTGAACCAGATGATGCTGGCTCCGAAGGCAATGTCACCTCAGAAGCTGGCACCAGTGGCCCACATCGACCAGCGGAACCCCAAGCCGTGGCATGATCCTTCTGAGAAGGCCGAGAATGGCCACCCCAGAGAACCATCAAGTCCCACATATTATGACAACTAGATGAAGCTGCCTGCAGAAACTGTGTGACAGCAACCTCTGTAAACAGCAACGGACAAAACGGAGATGAAAACCCAAGAGCCAGGGTCCAAGCAGATTCCAAAGAGGGAGCGAGCACAGCTTGATGGCACATGAGGCGATAAGCAAAGAACAGAGACACAGCCTCCTTCAGGATAGGTGCAAACAGCTTCAACAGTGCAGCTGATGACCGCGCCGCCGAGGACAGCACACCAGACAAAGGCCCAGTACTCAATGCCTCCACATCCTCCTCAACCCAGGCAGGAGATAGCTCGAGAAGGAAAAGCACAAGACCAAAGCCAAGTGCCAACAGGCGCACAAATCCTCTGCAACCAAGGATGCCGAAAGGTAAGGAACCTGCACATGCAGCTGCACAAGGCCAACATCCCGAAAAAGCACAGGGACATACAAGCACGCATTAAGGCGCTCAACTCGCCCCCCAGGTAAACCTGCAGAACGGTAGACGTTTCTCGCCACTCAAGCGTGCATGACCAACAGAACCCATGCCACACCCCCAACAAAAAAAGGGCAGTCTGCCAGCCAGGAAGACTCCGGAACCTCCAAACACACCCAAAACGGGAAGAATAACCAAACTCAAAGGACGGATCCATAATGGAGGCGGAATCCGGGTCTCGCAGGAGGTATGCAGCAAGAGCCTCCTGAACCTCCCTTGGGGAAATATGAGAAGCAGAAAACCTCCGGAAAGGATGAGGCCAAGGAACCCAAGGGGACCCCGGAATTAAACCCGGGGAGGAACCGAACTCAAATCATACTCATACAGGGAAAGGAGGGGGGGGGGGGGTAAAAACCTCCCCATGCAACAACAAGCTCTGCGAAGAGGGCACCAACACCCAAGTGAGGTCAAAAGGGGCCTAAGGCCCCTAGGTCGATTCCACCCCAGCCCCGGGATCCCCCAAGCTGGGACCCGAGGCAGAACAGTCCTCCATACCCTCCACCACTGAAGAAAAAGCAGAGTCCTGGGAAAAGGCTGAAAAGAAGGGGACCTGCTGGTAGGACCCAGAAGCCTCAGCAGGAGGAACCGGCTCAAATGCCTCCATCCCCAATCAGAATGGGGCAACCCCCGAAGCTGCCGAGTCTCATTACCAACTAAATCCTGCTCCGACTCATAACCTTCAGATGTTAAGGAGACGGAAGCAGGGAGGAAAGTGCAGGATGAACAACAGGGGAAGGACCAGGAAGCGTGGACTGACCCAAAGTCGAAGTGACTAACGCCCCCAGGTTCGTGTCCCTATAACCAAAGTGGGGCAGCCCGTGGGGCATCCAGGTGGGAAACCAACCTAGTGCACTGCAGCAACCTAAACCTAGTATGCAATGCGGATGCTGCCTGTACCCTAACAGTAATGTCATAAGAAAAGAACTGGAGAATAAGCAGAGAAACACAATCGCAAGACGCTGGGTCAAAGGTGTCATTGACCCAACAGGCAGCATGATGGAGGTAAAAGAGGTGACTGTCACCCTGAGACAATGGCACACAGCAACCTTTGAACCTGCACAAGGCGGGCTGGTGCTCTAAAGATGCATCCATTTGTCCACTGAGCCCCGTAAGGGTTTTCTAGGGTCTGTAGGCTGACTGCTATGGTAAGCCCAGGCAAGGTGTTGCTAACCAATTAAGACCCAAAGCTAACAAAGGGAGATTAAAAACACTAAAACCCCTGCGATGTGTAATAATTTACGGGGACCTAGCAGAGTGCCACCA
>WNGS01145726.1:0-10323 GCA_020271785.1 Procambarus virginalis | reverse complement strand
AGTTACAATAATTCATGGTAAAGAAACTAGTAATTTTCTAAGGATTTATTTCTACAACGTTTCGTTCTTCTCTGGAACATCTTCAGTTAAAGAATGAATACATGATTGAGTGATGAAAAGTAAGCCACCCCAAGAGGTGGCACCGTAAAATACATTATGCACACTTTTTGGTTAACATGGGAGAGTCGAGGGAGTGTTTGGTGGGTAAGGGGGGGGGGGGGGGGAACAAAACAAAGGTAAGAGGATAAGATTGTAACCTTTTGTTGATTTATCTGAAATATCTATTTAAGCCCCTTTATTGCAACTTATATCTACGTACTTAGTCATAAAAACTTGTGTGTACATTTGGTCTCATATTACATGTGTAAAGGAAGAAAGGTATATGTTTATCAACCAGAATGTTCGGTAATATGCTGATTGTGATGTGTATATATATATATGTCGTACCTAGTAGCCAGAACTCACTTTTTGCCTACTATGCAAGGCCCGATTTGCCTAATAAGCAAGTTTTTCTGAATTAATATATTTTCTCTAATTTTTTCTTATGAAATGATAAAGCTACCCATTCATTACGTACGAGGTCAATTTTTTTTATTGGAGTTAAAATTAACGTAGATATATGACCGAACCTAACCAACCCTACCTAACTAACCTAACCTATCTTTATTGCTTAGGTTAGGTTAGGTAGCCGAAAAAGCTAGGTTAGGTTAGGTTAGGTAGTCGAAAAACTATTAATTCATGAAAACTGGCCTATTAGGCAAATCGGGCCTTGCATAGTAGGCTGAGAAGTGCGTTCTGGCTACTAGGTACGACATATATAATATATATATATATATATATATATATATATATATATATATATATATATATATATATATATATATATATATATATATTATATATAATATATATATATAATACATACATATAACACACCCCAGAGTCACTTCTGGGGTGTGAGTTTTCAGTGCATATAGTCCTGGGGACCATTCAGGCTTGCTCGCATATATATATTATATATATATATATATATATATATATATATATATATATTATATATATATTATATATATATATATATATATATATATATATATATATGCAAACAAGCCTGAATGGTCCCCAGGACTAGATACAACTGAAAACTCACACCCCAGAAGTGACTCGAACAGTAGGGTTCGAGTCACTTCTGGGGTGTGAGTTTTCAGTTGTATCTAGTCCTGGGGACCATTCAGGCTTGTTTGCATTTGTGTTCCTCACGTGTTGCCCCAAAAATGAGGTGATTTGATAAAATGCTATGCCCAAGATTACCATCCGAGTGCCGGCGGGGAAGTGGTTCATATAGCCTTGGCTATCACTTCCTTTTGTCCGGTCGTGATGGTCAAGTGGTTTAAGGCGTCCCTGTACATACCAGTTGCGTTGCTCCTGGCAGTATGGGTTCGAGTCACTTCTGGGGTGTGAGTTTTCAGTTGTATTTAGTCCTGGGGACCATTCAGGCTTGTTTGCATTTGTGTTCCTCACGTGTTGCCCCAAAAAATGAGGAGATTTGTATGTATGAGGAGATTAAAGAGTACGTATTTGTCTGAGAAGGAACGGTCTTAACGGTAAACTCGGAGTAGTGTGTATCCCGTGGTATACGTTTGCAAACTAAAGTCTGTTGTTCAGAGGACTGGTTCAGTCGGACAACAATGTCCACAATTTGAGATCTGCGATACATATATAATTTTAGCCCGGTTATTTTATTAGCACCTTATATTTCAGGAAAGGTGACTCGACTGTGGAACTGTGTCCTACGTATTCTATATTATATGTCTATATATTTATTGGAATCAACCTTGTTAACCTTAGACTCCCAGGCGAATCTCGGGGATGATGACGTCAGCGGGTAAGACTGTCCAAACGTCATGGACTAATTCCACGACCAGCGCCAGGAGGGCCAGTGGGACCAGAGTCACGACCAGCGCCAGGAGGGCCAGTGGGTCCAGAGTCACGACCAGCGCCAGGAGGGCCAGTGGGACCAGAGTCACGACCAGCGCCAGGAGGGCCAGTGGGTCCAGAGTCACGACCAGCGCCAGGAGGGCCAGTGGGACCAGAGTCACGACCAGCGCCAGGAGGGCCAGTGGGACCAGAGTCACGACCAGCGCCAGGAGGGCCAGTAGGACCAGAGTCACGACCAGCGCCAGGAGGGCCAGTGGGACCAGAGTCACGACCAGCGCCAGGAGGGCCAGTGGGACCAGAGTCACGACCAGCGCCAGGAGGACCAGTAGGATCAGTCACTCCTGTCGATGACAGGGACCACACGTTTCATACAGTGGCCAAAACAGACTATTCAAATTGCGAGTTAAATAGTTTCAATGACCATCATTGTAGACATGACCACCAAATACTGGCAGTGGGCGAGATAATAAAACAAGAGGCGACATACCCGCAGAGTGTAAGAGATGAAGCTGCAGGAAGCGCTTCGTATGACTAACCATCCTGCAAAATGGGGATTTTTACAGCCACACAACTAGCTCTTGACAACCTATGTAACCTTTCATAGTCTAGGGTAGCTGAAAAAATACACACGTACCTATGTAAGCTATAAAATAAAAAATAAAAAAAAACATCTAGTAATGTTCTGTACACTTATTTTGTCCAGGTCATCTTGAAGGGCATGACAATCGTCTATCTTATCTTGAGGTTATCATGAGATGATTTCGAGGCTTAGTGTCCCCACGGCCCAGTCCTCGACAAGGCCTCCACCCCCAGGAAGCAGCCCGTGACAACTGACTAACTCCCAGGTACCTATTTACTGCTAGGTAACAAGGGCATCAGGGTGAAAGAAACTCTGCCCATTGTTTCTCGCCGGCGCACGGGATCGAACCCGGGACCACAGGATTACGCATCCAGTGTTCTGCCCCCTCAGCCACCGGCTCTGAGTCTTATATCTTCCCTAGTAGCTTGGCATCATCAACTAACATGCTCATCTAGTTCTGTATTCCTTCCGGTAGATCAATTATGTAGACGATGAACATTACTGGTGCAAGAACTGAACCCTGTAATACTCGATAGTAACACTTCTGATACATTACCTCTGATTACCACCCTCATCACCCACTGATTACTTATCAGGTCGCCAGTCTGCCTATGTTCCCTCATGTATTATCCAGTTTCCAGAACAACCTCTTATATAAGATTGTCAAAACACTAATTTTTTTTTTAGGTCCAAATAAACAGTCAACCCAATCATCTCTTTCTTCCTGTAAAATATCTGGTTCTATCAAAACATTAAGTAGATTTGTTACACAGGATCTTCCTGTTCAGAAGCCATACTGCCTGTCTGTTACTGTATCATTTCTGTACAGGTTTTCTACCATTTGCTTTTCTATTTTTTCTAGCATTTCAACTACCACGCTTATCAATAATAAAAGTCTGTAATTTAGAGGGTCTTCTGTGCTATCCTTTTTGTAGATTGGAACTATATTTGCCTTTTTTCATACATCTACTAGGATTCATGCACATAAAGATGTCTGAAAATTCCATTGAAGTATAATGCTCAGCTCAGGTGCACATTCTCTCAAAACCCAAGGTGAAACTGTCTGGGCCTATGGTGTTCTCTGAAAATGGCACACTGTGTTAGTGTACCCAACCACTTGGGCTGGATGGTAAAGTGATGGTCTTGCTTCCTGCAGGTCAGCGTTCAATCCCCGGCGATCTAAGTGGTTGGGCACCATTCCTTACCCCCGTCCCATCCCAAATCCTTATCCTGATCCCTTCCAAGTACTATATAGTTGTAATGGCTTGGAGCTTTCCTTCCTGATAATTCCCTCAGAGTCTGTAGTGCTTAGACCCTGACTTTCTAACCATCTATGACTAATATACCGACTTCTGTCCTTTTCCTCAATCACGCTACTACATACATTTCTCTCTTACACACTTGTTTGGAAAGAGGGGTGGGTAGCTTAGGCGCTGTAGGAGTGTTGCCGTTGTCTAAAGGTGACACCCACTAAACAGGGTTAACAATATGGATTGTTCTTGGACATAAGGTGCCATTGACATCTAATACCGTAGTTAGTATCAATGCACGTGCAATGCTAGCACGCTGGTTCTACCATTGTTACCTCGCCGTCACTTCAAAAAACTGAGGTATAGGAACTGCGCTCCCGTAATCATTACAGCTTGCCACACGTGTTGTTCCTTGAAAGCTAAACACCCTGTGTGGCGCTTGCCTTTATTATTTCATCAACCTGTATGTCAGGAATCAAACGTCTGGCATAACTATAGCCCAACCCCGACATTCCCACCACCGTACTCCTACACCCTCGCGGTTGGCTTAACGCGTACTTAACTCCAATCTGTTATGGTCCTCAACACCAATGGTACTCCGTGCCCCCTTTGTACCCTCGCAGCCCTCCTCATTACTGTACTAAAATACGACAAGTAAAACAGAGACAATTATGGGAATCAGTGTGTATTAAACTAAAAAGCACGTTGGTCCCCAACGATGTGACTCAACACCTGTTCGAAAATCAACATTGCACTCAAGTTGAAGGCAATATTAAATATACCTCTTTACCAAATTTAAACAATGTACAAACTTTGAGTTGTCACATCCACCAACCCCGACGACTGAGAGGGTTCCGTCGTCAGCTGCAGGAGGACAATGTGGGTGCCTGATATTTAACTAGTCGGTAAATATGGACACCACATTGCAATTTACTTTTCCCGAACAGCATACAATGTAGTAGATGCATGTTGGGAAAAAATAAAGTCATTCAGAGACCAACCATAATTATTCTTCAAAAAATCTTCTTATTTGTGTCTGATATTTCGTTCAGCAGGCAAAGATCAACAAACAGGGCGTTCCGTCTGTTGTCCCACCGCTTTCTTATCTGCGAAGTTCTTTCCCTAATAAATTTTCACTTATTTTAGCCATAATACTGCTAACCTTCACACTTCTCTTATATATTTTTTTTTTTTATATTTTTTTTTGTTTTTTTTTTTCTCTACCACCCCACACAACCCCCCCAAAACAACAAAAACAAAACAAACAATAATGGTGGTTATTCTTCAGCTCAGCCTAGACAATTATATAGTATATTTTCACTCACCTCCCCGATTCTTTTATTTTTATTTCTTTCTCCCACTGATGTCGCTTTTTCTTTTTTTTTTTTTTTTTTTCCCCCACTTCTTCACCCCGTGAGTTGTCACTCCTTCTTGGATTTTTTTTTTTTTTTTTTTTTTTTTTGTTTTTTTTTTTTATTTTTTTTTTTTTTATTTATATTTTTTTTTGTTTATTTTTCTTGTTTTGTGTTGTTTTTTTTAGATTTTTGTCTTTTATTTTTTTTTGTTTTGCATTTTTTTTTTTGTTTTTGTCGTTTGTTTTTTTTTTCTTCTTTTCTCGTTTTTTCTCTCCTTCTCTCCTTTTCCTGCTTACGGAGACCCTATCCTGTTCAATTTGTATCTTACGTTAACCTCCTCATCTTAACTATTATCTCTCCTCTATCGTCCACTTTGCTTCGTCTTCTGTAGATCATTCGTCTCCATCCACTTATTGGTCTCACTCTGCCACTTCTCTTCTCTTTCTTCCTTTCTTGCCCATCGTCTTCTGGCTGCACCTTTTCTCCTCCCTATTCTACCATATTTGGTTCCCCGTGATACACACAGAGAGAACTCTCCCCCCCCCCCTTCTTGCCACATTTTGCACCCTCACCACCTTTGCAAAGGTCCATCATTGAGACGATATAGTTCCTCGGCTGGTACAAGATTATACTATGGCGGTGCGATTGAATATGTTTTTGAGATACCGCTTGTCCCATTTTTTTAAAACCCTCTTAAGGAACAAGAAATTTGAATGCAGTTTACTGTCTCTCTCTCTACCATCTCTTTCTCCTCTTTCGTGAACTAATATTTTTGTTATGTTTTTTTTTTTTAGTTTTTCTCACCAGACTTTGTCTCATTTTTAACCAATGTCCCATTTCTAGATCTTTTCCCGCACCTTCTCCCTACATTTTGCTGCACGATCGCAATTTTGTTAGTGACGAGTAAATTTCCCTGTTTTCATGCTTTTTTTGTGTTTCGTACCATACAAAATTCTAATATACATCATGTCCATGGATACCCCTGCAATAAAAATTCCTTTTCAGATTCACCTTCATCCCACACATTATCTTCGACAGCGAATTAGCGTAAAATCTACATCGATAAATCTTATCCTAATAATTGATTTCTCATCACCACATGTTTGTAGATCATTAGTTAAACCATAGTCTTTTCTCCGTCCTTCTTCTATACGCAGCAAAGCCAACCTATCTCCAAACAAACCCTCCTCAGGTTTTATGCCTGCCCAATATCCTTAATAGCGTGAGATTACCCAGAAAATGTCTATCCATGCTTTATACGTAATTGGCCTCCCTCCACCACTACCCCCTTCTTCTCTTATCCCTTCTCCATACACCCCAATCTTTCTCCTTCTTTCATATATCCTCCATTTCCTTTATTACCTTTATCTCTTACAGAAAATAAGTGTTTATCTTATTACCTTTCGATCTCTTCTTTACTGTATATTTTTTTTTTTTTACATATTTCCTCCTTACCCTATTTATTTACCTTGTTTTTTCTTTTACTACATCTTCCTTTCGTCCTGTCCTTAACCTGACTTCCCATAATCCCTAATCTAATCTCTCTCCCGTCTCCTTCCCATATCCTCTATCCCTCTTACTCCGATCTGTAGATTATCTTCGTCTGCTCACTCTTGGCCTCTCCGCCTTTCCTTTCTTCTCCCTCCCCATTCCTCTTCTTCCCTTCCTATCTCTTCCTCTCCTCCCCCATCTTCACGCTTCTACTTTTTCCTGTTTTCTACCCCTCCCACCGATTCCCCCTTACCCCTCTTTCTCTTTCCCCACGCTACTACTCCCTGGGTAATAAATATTTCCAATTTGTTGTTTGGTATTCCTAACTTCCTCGCCTCCCCTTCTCCCCAATTATCATCTCCTCTTCGTTCGCATTCTCCCAACTTCCCGCATTTTTGTCTATCTCCTTTTTTGTCAGCATATATTTTCTCCCCGCTGTAGTGGTTTTAGTTATTGCTCCCTTACATCTCTGGGTTAGTCATCTGTGAATTCCGAATGTCGCTTCCGTATTTATATATCTCTATTAACTTATTTTACTACCTAATCATCGCGTTATCCTATTCTTTCTTTCCTCCAATCATTTAAACTAACCTTTTCAATTAGCACCAACATTCGCATAAAAATCAACAAAATATCATAGAATACTGAACACTTTCTCCAAGAATCATCCATTGAAAATTCAAACATACCTTATTGCCTTCTTAAGTGTATCACTGTGCTCAATCATTTCAGTTCCTTACTTCCAATAATTATCTTATCTTTTCCCTTTAACACACCCCTCTTAATTTTATGTGTAAACTCCCTTTATCGTTAGTCACACGGTATTACTCCCCTTATCATATCCCAGTCTGATATTTCTTAAGTCAGTACTTGAGGGCATTAGTATGTGTATGGAGTTTCTAGTTTCTACCTTCTATAGGCACGCGGCCATAAGCGGTTCACCCTCACTTGTCCACTTGTCTCCATATTTCCTCAAAATAAATCCCACTGTTTTATCCTTGTCTTTCTTCCACCGAACTTGCCCTTCACCCTGCTAATTTCAGTCGTCCCCCAAACACACCCCCCTATTCTTTTTGCTAAGATTTTCACCAAATTCGTAACACTTTTTTCACGCAAATCTCCCCACATCTCAAAACACAATCACACATCTTTTCCTTCCCAACATTTTTCCCTATCTCCTCTTTTCTCACCTCTCCCCCTTTCCCCTTTCTTTTTCCTTTTCCCCCTCGTCCCTCCTTCTCTCCCCCCCCCCTCCTTTCTTTTCTCCCATCTTCTCTACCCCCCTCTCCCTTCCTTCTTCTTTTTTCCTTTTTATCCAGCTTTCTCCCCCCATCCTTTCTTTTTTCCCTCCCCTTTCGTTTTTTTTTTTTTTGTTTCCCCCTTTTCTCCCTTATCTCACCTTCCCCCCCTCGTTCTCTTCCACCTTTTCCTTCACTTTATAGATCTTTTCCCCCCCCCCCCCCTAAAGCCCCTCTCCCCCCCCCCTTATCACTTCCCCGCCACACCCACACACCGTCATATTGTCTAAATCCCCACCCTTGAAGTCTTATAAACACCACCTTCCCCTAATAGATCACCTACCCCACTCTTATCATCCCTCTCACTTACACTACAACCTTCTTTTTTTGGTCCATCATTCCCCGACCCTCTTATTTGTTAACCCTCCCTCACCCATACATTTTACTTAGTCTTTTTTACTCCGTTCCCAACCCCTCCACTCACTCCAATCTAATCTCATCTCCTAACGATCTATGTATGATCTCCATTATGTTGATCCCACTAGCTACTTCCCCACCCACCCCCCCCCCCCCCCCCCACATTTATCCCCCCCCCCCTTTTATAGACCCCCCCCCCCCACCACCCCCCCACCCCTCCAAGAACCCCCCCCCCCCCCACCCCCCCCCCCCAAACAAAACCCTTCTACTTCTCCCGCATCTTCACCCACTCCTAATTCCATTTCCGCCTCACCCCGTCTCCACGCACAACCCCCCCTCCTTCTCCAATATCACCTCATTTTTTCCACCACAGCACCCCCTCATCCACTGTTGTTATCACACTATTGTCCACCATTCCTACTCCTGAATTCCCCACTCTGCCCTTCAAATGCTATCAGCCTCCTCACTCTTACACGTTCCCGACTACCCACTCTCCTCCTGTTATGTTCCCCTTTATCATTTGTCTGTCTAGTCTCAGCTCCCCACTTACCTCACCCTCCATCGCCACCCTCCCTGTTCAACGCTTTGTACCTGTTTCTACTCTCTACACTCACTATCCCCCCCCCAACCAGTTGCATGTGCCCTCCTCTTCCCACACTCTTTCTAATTTTTTCCTCCCCTCCCCCATACCACCGATCACCACTCTTACTCGTCCCACCTTCCACCATTTGCTATCCCCGAACATCCTCACCCGCCCCCTTACACCATGTCACAACAATCCCCTCCAAGACCCGTCACCCCCGCCGTCCCCCCCTTTTTGCCGTCGCACACTCCCCTATCCGTCCCACCCCCAAACTCCTTTTTGTCAACACGAACCGGCGTCCCCCCCCTATCCTCCCTTTCCTTCCACCCTTCCCCCACTTCGTTCGTCCATTGCCCTCCGTTGTCAGTTGCATTTCCTCCCTTCCTCCTCTTTCCCTCCCCCCTCTTCCTTCCGCTCTCCCTTGGCCACACACTCCCTCCTGCCCCCCTCTCCATCACACGCCCCACCCCCCCGTTTTTTCTCACGCCTTGTCCCCCTAGTCCCCCAGCCCTTTTCACCTTTTTTTCCGCCTCCTCCCCGCTCCCCTTCCCCACTCACCCCACCACCCCCCCACCCCCCTCCACCTTTTTCCCCCCACTGCCTGTACCTTTCACCCCCCCCACACACCAATTTTTTCTCACCCTCCCCTCCCCCCCTCCCTCCTACTCCTCTCTCCCCCAAGTTTCCTTCCCCCCCCTTTAGTTATTGTCATATAGTTACTTTATTTTGTTTTTTACAGTTTGTATCACTATATCTTGGGCGTTTTTAGCCTTTTTAACTTTTTTTTTTTTGTTTTTTTTTTTTGTTTGTTTTTTTTTTGTTTCATCTGTCTCGCTGACGTTATATTCTTTGATTACTCAAAGGATCGCCTTGCTCAACCCCCTACCCTCCCCCACTATTTTATCTTACCCCCAGGTACCACCCCTTTTCCCCGTTCTGCCCTAGGCATCTCTGCCCCCTGTCCCCTTCCATCTCCATCTACTCCTCCTTCTCCTATCTCCCCTACATTGCCCCAACACTTCGGTCAGTATCCACCCCAGCTAGCCCAAGGACCGAGTCGCCACCGGCGACCGAGGACGGAACAATCCCCGCCTCCCCCCCCCACGGTGGCGCGGACACGGACCTTCGTACACCCCACAGCTACGTGCCCAGAGCCAGTGCGAGACCGGCCGCCATTAGGGCGGCACCCAACCGGAGACGCGACCTGGGCGGCCCGCCGAGCCCCGCCTCCCCACCATGGGCAGGAGGCACATACTAGCCAGTCGGACAGAGGGGAAAGTCGGTCCAGGCCACACCGCCCGTACCCAAGGGGCATTTTATGCAACCTTGCCCCCCCACAGAGTCCGTGGCCTACGATCTAGGTAGAGTCACCCTGTTTACGTCCGACGCCTCGGATGCTCATTTTCACTTCTTCTATTAGTTCCTGTACGTTACCCTTTTTTTCCGCCGCCAGTTTTTGTTTACGGAGCAA
>WNGS01145725.1:10489-32766 GCA_020271785.1 Procambarus virginalis | reverse complement strand
CCGTCACACTACTACAACACTCACACTACAACCATCCTCACACTACTACAACACTCACACTACAACCATCCTCACACTACAACTACCCTCACACTACTACAACACTCACACTACAACCATCCTCACACTACAACCATCCTCACACTACAACCATCCTCACACTACAACCATCCTCACACTACAACCACCCTCACACTACTACAACACTCACACTACAACCATCCTCACACTACTACAACACTCACACTACAACCACCCTCACACTACAACCATCCTCACACTACAAGCACCCTCACACTACTACAACACTCACACTACACACTACAACCACCCTCACACTACTACAACACTCACACTACAACCATCCTCACACTAGAACCACCCTCACACTACAACCATCCTCACACTACAACCATCCTCACACTACAACCACCCTCACACTACTACAACACTCACACTACACACTACAACCACCCTCACACTACTACAACACTCACACTACAACCATCCTCACACTAGAACCACCCTCACACTACAACCATCCTCACACTACAACCACCCTCACCAACACAACCACACCCACACCAACACCACGACACCACACTAACACCAATCCTCACCAACACCAGCTCTCACCAACACCAACGCACACCAACAACACAACCACAACACAACATCCACAGCAACTCCACCACAGTAATGACCCATCACAACCACAACCCCTCACACACACGACCCCTCACACACACACGACCCCTCACATACAACTTTGGCCAAGTAACCACGGTCATTTGCCCCAACTGCCTATTGGGTTGGCTTATTTTGGGTGACTAGCGCCCACGTGCCTAAATTCTTGTGAGGAAGTCGCGTGTCTCACTTCCTCCTGGTGGCGTTTAAAATATAGCCTTTTATTGTTGAGAAAACATTCTCCGCCACTTTTACCGTCGCAAAGTTAAAGTTTGTCAAATAAACTTAGTGAGTTAAATAAGCAGTGTGAGGCTTGACTTGGACTTATATACTGTCAGAAGGTGAATAAGGCACCATGATGCTGATCTGGTGGTGCTCGCTGATGTGGTTGCGAGTATTGGTTAATGGTCATACTGTAGGGCTTGTGGAGCGGGTGGGCGGCGGGGGCGGCTGTGCTCATGCCCTATACATTGTTCATTGGCCCCCAATGAGTCAGCGCGGCTGGCAGCAGCGTCCTGAGCAGTTTTGGTGTAGACGAGACTGAGCAAGGGGGGCCAGATCGACTTTAGTGGTGTCTGCCGCCCCTCCTGCCCGCCCCACTTGACGCGTGGCGCTAGTCTCGTTGTGGGCTGGTGGGCGGTGCTGGTTCGGTGCCGCGGCTGCTGTGGTGGTAGCAGCATCTGGGAGGCACAGTGCGGGTGCCAGCCGGCTCTGAACCCCGCGTCTCTCTTCCAGCTCTCTCTCGTATCTTCCCTACCGTCTTCATGGAGACTTACCGAGCTCCCAAGGTCAACCGTTACTGGAAGCGCCCCAAGCCCAAGGTGTATGACTGTAACGTCAGGGATGCGGAGCGCTTCTATCAGGAGAATTACAAACGATACCTATCAGAAAAGGAGGAAGCTGCAGCCAAGGCCGCGAGGTCACGATCGATAGACTCTGACAAGATCGAGTTCTACCCTCACCTGAGAGCTGGCCCCATCAGGCGCGATCCTTCATCCCGGTCTTCCTCAACTCGCAGCGATTTTCCTCCCATTCCTCCTTCCCAGCCAGAAGGGTTCAAGTCCCGTCTCGACTCCGACCGCTCGTCTGCAGAGACTAGCTTCACAAGCCGCGTTGAAGGACTTCCATCCTATGACTCTGCACATGACAGTTCAAGTCTAGAGGAGCGACTAGAGCGTCTTAAAAGACTGCGGGAGGAGCTCGGCCTGCCTGCCGACACTAAGACGGGTTATGCTTCCTCTTCTCTCTCCGCCAGAAGTGGTTCCGCGACTCGAACCACTGGCAGTGGTCTCGGCGACTTTGAGACTTCTTACAAATCAGAGCGAACTTCGCGATCTGCCGCTGGTGGAGGTCCAGAGGAAACGTCATCATATAGTTTCAAGTCCGAAAAGTCCTCCCGGATGAATGGTACCGGTGGTTTGGGCGAAGATTATAAGCTAAAATCAGAACGAAACACTGACGGTTACAGAATCAAGTCCGAACGCGGAACTGACGATTACAAATATAAGTCAGAGAGCACTAACGATTACAAGTTGCCGACAAGGTTGGCGGAATTCGAGCTACCCAAGATTGAACGGAAACCATTGAATTTATCGCCTAAGCTAGAGAGGAAGAAGGATTACTCATTTGCCTCCTCTGCGGAAAAGAAGGCAGACCGGTTTTCTAGCTTATCATCTGCTGGAACATCGACGAGCGTCTCCGGCGGTCGCAGTAGTCGCAGAGTGGCCGCTGACCTGGAGATCGATGACGACGACACCAGTGTGGTTGATATGATGAAGAAGCTCCCTTCGTCTCAAGACATCCTTGAACGCATCAGTAAAATGGACTTGGATGACTGACTGGAGGACATAATTGACGCCAAACTTTGATGATTGTAGCTGATAATAAAGTGTGTGGAATAATGAACATGACGCGAGGGAATTCTGCCATGAAGTAACGTTATCGTGTTTTCCTTATATGGCAATTTGTTCTCCCTCCTATAAGGAACACAACCCGTCGTTTCAGGACTCCATAAGGAAGGAAACATTGATGAAGGGTATCAACGATTGCAACAGTAAATGTTTCCCCTGTGGAGAATATCTACCATTAGCACATCAGACCAGCCACTATGATTGTGTGATGACCAGCTACTCGGATTGTGCCTGTGAAGACCAACTACTCGGATAGTGCCTGTGAAGACCAGCTACAGCTATTGCGCCTTGTGAAGACCAGCTACCGCGATTGTGCCTGTGAAGACCAATTATTGTGATTTTCTTGTGAAGACCTGCTACTGTAGTTGTGACAGTGATAAGGGTGTAACATATGAAGAGTGTTGTGAAGATCACAGGTACAGCCATGATTTACTCAGCTGTCAGTGAGGAATCAGACAGGAACTGAGGCCAGTCTTCACCAAAGTTTGTTGTCAATTATGATAAGCAGGAAATAATCAGAAAAACTGTTAAGTGTGTAGCCCTTCCTGCCTAAACTCCGCCCAGCTTCCTTGCTCCACACTCTTTATACCAAACAATACCATTTGTCTATTCCGAAAACGTAATTGTGACTTTTCCAGTTAGTAACTGGAAAATAAATTTGATACAATGGCTCATCTAATCATTAAGAAACATATTTAGTATTTGCACATTTTTGTATACACGAACTGTACATATTAAGAAAAGCTTGTGGAACCATGGACTCCAATGTTTATGCTGGCGGCGTGACTATGTCCTCTCCCACACTCCCGCCTCCTGTTCCTTTCCTTCGGGTGGTGGAGGTGGCGCTGCTGCTGCTGCTGCTGCTGTTTCAGTACTGCAGCTCCAAGCTGATCCCAGACGTGTGTGTGTATCTCTTGCAGCATCTTGTAACAATGGCTTCTCGCAACGTGTGTTTGGTGGGTATGCACTTCGAGCGCCCAGGGGCCCCCAGGGTGTACTCTCGCAACACAAGCGTCTGGTCTGAGTATGAGCTGGCCAGAAAGGAAAGGTACAGCAGCATCTCCACCACAAAGTCGAGCTCCCTCGGCGAAGTCGAAGTCAAGTACATCCCCGAGAAGCCACTGCGAGAGCGCCTGGCGGGACTCTCCTCCCTCCACATCTCCAAAGTCCGACGAATTATCTAAAATGGCAACGTCCGCGCCCCCGTCCCTCCCCGCCCGCCAGTACGTCGGTGACATACGTCCAGTAGGTTCATCTCTCACCCTTTCTATATGTCCTGTTTCTTCGTCTCTACCTTCTGCTGCACGCCCACCATCACCTGTTTTACGAGCACCAGTTTGCATGTTAATGAACCTTCACAGAAATTTGCAGAAAAGTATACATCGATATATTTAGTTCACATCACCCCTCTCTTGTATCATGTCATATGCATCAAATGTTATGTGTCCTTGAGAGTGTGTATGTGTATGTGTGTGTGTATGTGGGTGTGCGATTGTGTGTATGTGTGTATGTGTGAGCGCGCGTGCGTGAGAGATAAGCCAAGAATGGTCAAGAAAGATATGGGGCTATATAATAAATTAACTAAACTATCCAAAGAGAGATGAAAGAGAGTGGGAGAGCGAGTGAGAGAGGGAGAGGGAGAGGGAGGGAGGGAGGGAAGGCCCACAGGTGCACCTCGGACCTGGCAGGCGCCATAACTGCCGGCGAGATGGTTGCTTCTATTTTAGTATTTGTCAAACATGGCCCAATATGGTTCCTTAGCGCCCTCCTTACACCTTCCCTCTCTGCCGTCTTCTGCCCGCGCTTATGTACTGTGTGTCCATGACTGTGTACAGTGTGTCCATGACTGTGTACAGTGTGTCCATGACTGTGTACTGTGTGTCCATGACTGTGTACTGTGTGTCCATGACTGTGTACTGTGTGTCCATGACTGTGTACATTGTGTCCATGACTGTGTACATTGTGTCCATGACTGTGTACAGTGTGTCCATGACTGTGTACTGTGTGTCCATGACTGTGTACAGTGTGTCCATGACTGTGTACTGTGTGTCCATGACTGTGTACTGTGTGTCCATGACTGTGTACATTGTGTCCATGACTGTGTACAGTGTGTCGATGACTGTGTACATTGTGTCCATGACTGTGTACAGTGTGTCCATGACTGTGTACATTGTGTCCATGACTGTGTACAGTGTGTCCATGACTGTGTACATTGTGTCCATGACTGCGTACAGTGTGTCCATGACTGTGTACAGTGTGTCGATGACTGTGTACTGTGTGTCCATGACTGTGTACAGTGTGTCGATGACTGTGTACTGTGTGTCCATGACTGTGTACATTGTGTCCATGACTGTGTACATTGTGTCCATGACTGTGTAAAGTGTGTCCATGACTGTGTACATTGTGTCCATGACTGCGTACAGTGTGTCCATGACTGTGTACAGTGTGTCGATGACTGTGTACATTGTGTCCATGACTGTGTACAGTGTGTCCATGACTGTGTACTGTGTGTCCATGACTGTGTACATTGTGTCCATGACTGTGTACATTGCGTCCATGACTGTGTACTGTGTGTCCATGACTGTGTACATTGTGTCCATGACTGTGTACATTGCGTCCATGACTGTGTACAGTGTGTCCATGACTGTGTACATTGTGTCCATGACTGTGTACAGTGTGTCCATGACTGTGTACAGTGTGTCGATGACTGTGTACATTGTGTCCATGACTGTGTACAGTGTGTCCATGACTGTGTACAGTGTGTCCATGACTGTGTACATTGTGTCCATGACTGTGTACAGTGTGTCGATGACTGTGTACAGTGTGTTCATGACTGTGTACAGTGTGTCGATGACTGTGTACATTGTGTCCATAACTGTGTACAGTGTGTTCATGACTATGTACAGTGTGTCAACGACTGTGTACAGTGTGTCCATGATTGTACAGTGTGTCCATGACTGTGTACAGTGTGTCCACGATTGTGTACAATGTGTCCATGACTGTGTACAATGTTTCCATGACTGTGTACAGTGTGTTCATGACTATGTACAGTGTGCTCATGACTGTGTACAGTGTGTCAACGACTGTGTACAGTGTGTCCATGACTGTACAGTGTGTCCATGACTGTGTACAGTGTGTCCATGACTGTGTACAGTGTATCCATGAGTGTGTGCAATGTGTCCACAACTGTGTATAGTGTGTCCACGACTGTGTACAGTGTGTCCATGACTGTGTATAGTGTGTTCATGACTGTGTACAGTGTGTCCATGACTGTGTATAGAGTGTTCATGACTGTGTACAGTGTGTCCACGACTGTGTACAGTGTGTCCATGACTGTGTACAGTGTGTCCATGACTGTACAGTGTGTCCATGAATGTGTACTGTGACTGTGCATAATATGTCCATGACTGTGTACAGTGTGTCCATGACTGTGTACAGTGAGTCCATGACAGTATACTGTGACTGTGAATAATATGTCCATGACTGTGTTCAATGTGTCCATGACTGTGTACAGTGTGCCCATGACTGTGTACTGTGTATCCATGACTGTGTACAGTGTATCCATAAGTGTGTGCAATGTGTCCACGACTGTGTATAGTGTGCCCACGACTGTGAACAGTGTATCCATGAGTGTGTACAGTGTGTCCACGACTGTGTACAGTGTGTCCATGACTGTGTATAGTGTGTTCATGACTGTGTACAGTGTGCCCACGACTGTGTACAGTGTGTCCATGACTGTGTACAATGTATCCACGACTGTGTACAGTGTGTCCATGACTGTGTACAGTGTGTCCATGAATGTGTACTGTGACTGTGCATAATATGTCCATGACTGTGTACAGTGTGTCCATGACTGTGTACAGTGAGTCCATGACTGTGTACAGTGAGTCCATGACTGTGTACGTGACTGTGTATAATATGTCAATAACTGTGTACAGTGTGTCCATGACTGTGTACTGTGTGTCCATGACTGTGTATAGTGTGTCCATGACAGAGTACTGTGTGTCCATGACTGTGTATAGTGTGTCCATGACTGTGTACTGTGTGTCCATGACTGTGTACAGTGTGTCCATGACTAAGTACAGTGTGTCCATGACTATGTACAGTGTGTCCATGTCTGTGCACAGTGTGACCATGACTGTGTACAATGTACGTGACTGTGTACATTGTACTTGACTGTGTACATGACTGTGTACAGTGTACATGACTGAATAACGAGCGTCCATGACTGTGTACTGTGTGTCCATGACTGTGTACAGTGTGTCCATGACTGTGTACAGTGTATCCATGACTGCATACAGTGTCCATGACTGTGTACAGTGTGTCCATGACTGTGTACAGTGTGTCTATGACAGTGAACAGTGTGTTCGTGACTGTGTACAGTGTGTCCATGACTGGAGAGTGTGTCCATGACTGTGTACTGTATGTCCATGACTGTGTACAGTGTATCCATGACTGTGAACAGTGTGTTCATGACTGTGTACTGTGTGTCCAATACTGTACAGTGTGACCATGACTGTGTACAGTGTGTCCATGACTGTGTACAGTGTGTCCATGACTGTGTACAGTGTGTCCATGACTGTGTACAGTGTGTCCATGACTGTGTACAGTGTGTCCATGACTGTGTACAGTGTGTCCATGACTGTGTACAGTGTGTCCATGACTGTGTACAGTGTGTCCATGACTGTGTACAGTGTGTCCATGACTGTGCACTGTGACTGTGTATAATATGTCCATGACTGTGTACAGTGTGTCAATGACTGTGTACAGTGTGTCCATGACTGTGTACAGTGTGTCCATGACTGTGTACAGTGTGTCCATGACTGTGCACTGTGACTGTGTATAATATGTCCATGACAGTGTACAGTGTGTCAATGACTGTGTACAGTGTGTCCATGAATGTGTACGGTGACTGTGTATAATATGTCCATGACAGTGTACAGTGTGTCCATGACTGTGTACAGTGTCCATGACTGTGTACAGTGTGTCCATGACTGTGTGCAGTGTGTTCATGACTGTGCAGTGTGTCCATGACTGTGTGAAGTGTGACCATGACTGTGTCCAGTGTGTCCATGACTGTGTACAGTGTGTCCATGACTGTGTACGGTGACTGTGTATAATATATCCATGACTGTGTACAGTGTGTCCATGACTGTGTACAGTGTGTTCATGACAGTGTACAGTGTGTCCATGACTGTGTACAGTGTGACCATGACTGTGTACAGTGTACGTGACTGTATACAGTGTGTCCATGACTGTGTACAGAGTGTCTATGACTGTGTACAGTGTGACCATGACTGTGTACAGTGTGACAATGACTGTGTACAGTGTGTCCATGACTGTGTACAGTGTCCATGACTGTGTACAGTGTGTCCATGACTGTACAGTGTGTCTATGACTGTGTACAGTGTGACTATGACTGTGTATAGTGTGACCATGACTGTGTACAGTGTGACCATGACTGTGTACAGTGTGTCCATGACTGTACAGTGTGTCTATGACTGTGCACAGTGTGTCCATGACTGTGTACAGTGTGACCATGACTGTGTACAGTGTGTCCATGACTGTACAGTGTGTCTATGACTGTGTACAGTGTGTCTATGACTGTGTACAGTGTGTCTATGACTGTGTACAGTGTGACTATGACTGTGTATAGTGTGACCATGACTGTGTGCAGTGTGACCATGACTGTGTACAGTGTGTCCATGACTGTACAGTGTGTCCATGACTGTGTACAGTGTGTCTATGACTGTGTACAGTGTGACCATGACTGTGTACAGTGTCCATGACTGTGTACAGTGTGTCCATGACTGTACAGTGTGACCATGACTGTGTACAGTGTGACCATGACTGTGTACAGTGTGACCATGACTGTGTACAGTGTGACCATGACTGTGTACAAAGTGTCCATGACTGTGTACAGTGTGACCATGACTGTGTACAGTGTGACCATGACTGTGTACAGTGTCCATGACTGTGTACAGTGTGTCCATGACTGTACAGTGTGTCCATGACTGTGTACAGTGTGACCATGACTGTGTACAGTGTCCATGACTGTGTACAGAGTGTCCATGACTGTGTACAGTGTGACCATGACTGTGTACAGTGTGACCATGACTGTGTACAGTGTGACCATGACTGTGTACAGTGTGTCCATGACTGTTTACAGTGTGTCCATAACTATACAGTGTCCATGATTGTGTACAGTGTGAACATGACAGTGTACAGTGTCCATGACTGTGTACAGAGTGTCCATGACTGTGTACAGAGTGTCCATGACTGTGTACAGAGTGTCCATGACTGTGTACAGAGTGTCCATGACTGTGTACAGTGTCCATGACTGTGTACAGTGTCCATGACTGTGTTCAGTGTCCATGACTGTGTACAGTGTCCATGACTGTGTACAGTGTCCATGACTGTGTACAGTGTCCATGACTGTGTACAGTGTCCATGACTGTGTACAGTGTGACCATGACTGTGTACAGTGTGACCATGACTGTGTACAGTGTTACCATGACTGTGTACAGCAATACAACTTAAATGTACCGTCAATCCGCATAGACATACAGTTCTACCACACACGTGTACAGTTCTACCACACAGGTGTACAGTTCTACCACACATGTGTACAGTTCTACCACACATGTGTACAGTCCTACCAAACAGGTGTACAGTTCTACCACACATGTGTACAGTTGTACCACACATGTGTACAGTTCTACCACACATGTGTGCAGTTCTACCACACAGGTGTACAGTTCTACCACACAGGTGCTCAGTTCTACCACACAGGTGCTCAGTTCTACCACACATGTGTACAGTTCTACCACACAGGTGTACAGTTCTACCACACAGGTGTACAGTTCTACCACACAGGTGCTCAGTTCTACCACACATGTGTACAGTTCTACCACACATGTGTACAGTTCTACCACACATGTGTACAGTTCTACCACACAGGTGCACAGTCCTACCACACAGTCTGGTATATCGACTCGTGCTTCATTATAGAGCTTATAACATCATCCCTAATCCCTAGTATATCAACCAACACCCTTAGTATATCAGACCTACACACATATATACAAAAAATCCTAACTTTTTTCTTATAGGAATATTTCTATTCAGACGTCGGCCGTACTACCATAAATACATACATTTCACTCCAGCCTAGTCGCCTTCGAGCGCGACTTGCTACTTGGCTACTTGGAAATGCTACTTGGCGCCACCGACCATAACAATGGGGGGTAACTATTGAATTTGAAAACTAAATTCTCAATTTTCTTTTGGCAGAAACTTTTCTGTGGCAGAGACACATAGAGACAAAGACAGAGACAGAAACAGAGACACTAGATATATGGATGGATAGATGGATTGATAGGTTGGAAGATAGATGGACTGATGGATAGATAGATGGATAGACTGATGGATAGATAGATGGTTGGGTAGATGGATGGATAAATTGATAGATGAGTAGATGGATTGATAGATAGAAGAGTAGATAGATGGATAAATTGATGGATGGATGGATAGCTAGAAGGATAGATAGTGAATAGATGGATAGATAATGAATAGAAGGATAGGTAAGGTAGGAAAGGTAATTATCAGGAGAAAAATAGATGGATAGAAGGTCATATACCTGATCTGTGATCCAGGCTGTGATTCATACGTCAGGCTGCCAACAACCTGGTTGAACAGTCCAGCAGCCAAAAGGCCTGGTCAGGAACCGGGCCGGAGGGACGTTGAGCCCCGAAGTCGTCGCAAGATATGGCAGACACACACACCCGGACAATGCTCAGTTCCCCCTGGCCAATACTATAAGAGAGAGAATGCCTGACTGTCCAAACTTGGAGGCTCACGTTTGGGGCCAACCTCACCTAAATTGGAAGAGGGAGTGGTGTGGGGTATAGGATGAACATAGGATGATCAGAGTCGCCAGAATTCACAAGAAACAACATGTCAGGGTTACATTCAGACCCCCATGACGATTTTTGCCTCTGCCCGTCAGCTATACAGCTAAATGTTTTCAAAACAATATCTTTTCCCATAGGAATATGCTCCATAATTCACTGTTCTCGGAAAAAAATATCTGACATTTGCTGGTTGTAATAATTTGTCCGTACTCGCATAAAATAAACTATTTTCACACACCATCAAAGGTTTCTCAAGCCACGGATCTTTACCAGAGTAAGAGGTAACTATTTTGGAATGGGATAGAAAGATGAGTAAGTGGATGGATAGACAGAAGGACAGATCGATGTATAAATAGACGGATAGATAGGTGGATGAATGGATAAATAGGTGGATAAATAGGTGGATAGATGGATGAACAGATGGAGAAATAGATGGACAGATAGATAGATGGTTCATACGGCACCACAAACTTACTGATGACGGGTTGAAACTCACCAAATTTTATAGATATATTCTTTTCGGTCTTTTGTGGTTCTTTGCGTATATATACATATATTCATTTTATGAAAGTTAGGAGAAACGTACGAGGATACTGCTGCTCTTGTCAGTATATACCTCACCCATGTATCCACATTAATATGTCCCCTAATGTGTCCTCTGTGTCCATAATTCCGAAGGTTCTTCTCAAAATGTGTTCTTCACGCCTCTCATGGCCATCACTGTTGCTTTATGAGTCATGTCCTCCCATCACTTGCTCTATGGTCTCGTCCTGCGTGTCTCCCTCTTCCTTTCTTCGTCCGGCGGCCATATTTAATGTGACTATGCCTTCATCCTCCTGCCTCCACTCCCAGCTCTCTGTAACACCAGTGACCTCGTCCACGCCTCCACCTCACCCTCCTGCCTCCACTCCCAGCTCTCTGTAACATCAGCGACCTCGTCCACGCCTCCACCTCACCCTCCTGCCTCCACTCCCAGCTCTCTGTAACACCAGTGACCTCGTCCACGCCTCCACCTCACCCTCCTGCCTCCACTCCCAGCTCTCTGTAACATCAGCGACCTCGTCCACGCCTCCACCTCACCCTCCTGCCTCCACTCCCAGCTCTCTGTAACATAAGCGACCTCGTCCACACCTCCATCATTGTGTTGCCTGGTCGACCACGTTCTCCAAGACTGTTCTCACGTGACAGCCTGTATGTGTTACTTCGCCACCACTGTTCATGACTCATAAATCCATGAATACATTTACTTGATGTCCACGTTATTCACAGTTGCATTAGATCTTGTCCTATACGGCCTCACTCTCTCTCTCATGCCCGGCTGATGCCCTCATAGACCCCTGCGCTGGCCTGATGCCCTGCTGATGTCCCCATAGGCCCCTCCGTTGGCCTGATGCCCGGCTGTACCCTCACATGACCCTCTGACCTGCTAGCCAGCTACAGTATATACGTCCTGGCACTCTCCTCAGGCAGTCACTAATGCACCTGGCACCTCCTGGTGACACCCCTCCACCCTCGTCCTAATATTCTCCTCCCCCTTAACCCCCAGCGCCCCTTCCCCCTTCCCCCACACCCCTCCAGCACCACCTTCCCTTACCACCCTCTGGTGACATAACCGCTAAGCGAGATCTTTCTCCGGACATATTGTAAATAACGCTCCTCGTACTTCATTCTCGAAGCCAGATTTTGTAGTGTAATACATATATATATATATATATATATATATATATATATATATATATATATATATATATATATATATATATATATATATATATATATGCGGAAAAACCACAAAGAAATGTGGTCTGATGTTGACAACGACTTTCGCGAGTCGAAACGTTCATCTCTCTTCTCCATTTCTGTGTGGTTTTTCCGCATACAAATGATCAGTGTTTAGTGATCGTCAATTGCATATATATATATATATATATATATATATATATATATATATATATATATATATATATATATATATATATATATATATATATATATATATATATGTGTGTGTGTGTGTGTGTGTTTGTGGGGGCGAGAATGCGCGTATGTATGTATGTACATAACTTTATACCATGCAATCATATATTCAAAATGATCTTACCTCCAATTACGGACATCTAATTAGCCAGGCGCAGAGATCATCCAAAACCATTCTTAGGAATACAGAACTACCTCCATCTACAACCAGAACTCAGCCTCGTGGACACCCTTGCAGCGTCATATATCCACCAATCAACATAGATGATACTCAGTTATCACGTATCTACCAATCACCATGAAAATCAGTGAAACATCACAACATCTATATCAATCACTAGGAACGATTTTATTATATATCTAGTCGACAGTCGACCATTTACACTGACAGTTGGGCAATTAATTATATTGAGAGGTTGGACACTTTCACTCGTCAGTTATACAATTATACTAGATAGCTGGACAATTATATTTAATAGTTGGAGAGTTATACTCGACAGTTGGATAATTATATTCATCAGTTGGACAGTTTCATTCGTCAGTTGAAGAGTTATGTTTTTCATTTGGGTAGTTATACTCTAAATTGTACACCAAGTCCCACTCGACCAGTTAAACACAAGGTACTACTCGACCAGTTGTACATAAGGTCCCACTCTACCAATTGTACACAAAGTCTCACTTGACCAGTTGTACACCAAGTCCCACTCGACTATTTTCATTAACATTCCACGCCAATACTTGAAGGCGTCTCGTATTACTCCTACATATTGTGCATTTTCTTGTCTTTCCTGCTGCTGCTCTGAGTGCTCAGTCCTTCCCCGTCTGGAGTAATTATGTATCATAAGACAAATGTGTTCACCTTCCAGGTTATTATTATTTTTACATCACTGTTTGAATACCATTTCGATTATTTGTTTATAATTATTACATAAATTTGAAATGCAAAAGTTAGCTTAACTATATGGAGTAATTAAATAATTACAAATTATCTTGGTTACAGAAAACCATAAGCATTCATGTTAATAAATAACCTTAAAACTAGTTAAATGTTTAATTGCACTTATTATGAAAAGAGTTTAGACCGCCTGGTGGCAGTTCACCCTTTCCTTCATTGCAGCCGCCAGCATGGATGAGAAGAAGTGGAAAAGGAAGCTGCCTTGCCGCATCTATGACTACAACTACAAAGTAGGCGAGAGCTACTACAACCCCCAGACTGATTACATCGAGAACCGTGAACTGCTGCGATCCAAAGTCCAGCCTCCAGAAGCTGCCAGCTATGCCGAACGCTTCGCCAATAAGCCATTCTACGGGAACGCCCGAGGTCTTCCCTACGGCGAGGAGGAGGCGGCCCTGTCGCAACCCTTGGTGAGGCGACGCGCCTCGAGCGTCGGCCGATCTAAAGAACCAGAGCCCGATGATGGCCCTCGGTCGTCGAGGACAGGCCGCGGCCGAGAGAGGAAGCTGTCGTTCAACCTCGACAGCCCAGAACCGGAGCCTCGCAGGAGATTTTCACTTCTTGACGATCTAGATTTCAAAATACCGGTAAAGAAGTACATCGATCCGGATTACGGGTTCAAAACTAATGTCGGAAAGGATCTTGGTAAAGTAGATGATTTTGGGTTAAATCCTGCTACAAAAAAGAGCATCATGGATGACATTAAGAATCTTGAGAAAAAGTTCAAGAAGGCTGATGCTGTTGAACGAGGCAGTGGGACGAATGCTAAGAAGTGGGAAGAGGTCGTCTACAATGAGGCACTGGACGCCCCAGGTAAAAAGACTGTCAAGAGGAACGAAGTAACATACAACATCCCTGGTACAGGAACTACCGTCCGCAAGAGTTCCTACCAAGAGAGCAGCAAGTTCGAGTCTTCCAAACCCCCAAGAGCTCCCCCGAAGCCTTCTCGTCTCCTAAGCATAGAGGACGATTACGACTTCAAGCCACCAAGACTGCCGAGACGTCGCAACATTAGTCTGAGTGACGACGACTTCAAGTTCACCACGTCACGCTCTATCAAGAGCAGCTTTGACGATGATGACAAAAAGTTCCGCTCAGCTAGGAAGATGTTTGACCATCGTAAGGCTCAGGAGTCCGAAGAGCTGTCCGATAATATTAACAAAATGATCGGTAAGATGCGGAAACACAGCATCGGAGACGGCGACTCTTACAAGTACACCAGAACCTTTCGTTCCTCATCCCTTGACCCGTTCGAGAACGACTCGAGAGTGAAGGCTCGTACCCAGGCACGATCCCACCAGTTCACGTACGGTTACTCCAAGTAATGTGACGATCTGACTTCTTTTTCGTGACAATCACTTGTCCTATTACCCTCCTTCTTGGATCAACTCCTTGTTATAATGCGGAGGGCATCAACACTTATACTTCTTTTGTTTTTTTCACTATTAGGCCTCCAATGTAAACAAATCTAGACATATATTTAAATATTAACAATTCATCAGAAGGTTGCTGAAGTGTATTGCAGGCATCGCTTGACGAGTGTCCGCACAGCACGCAGCAACGCTCATGTTGAACACACATGTGTGAGAGGCGTTCCACATGTGCAACATTGTCTGATGAGTTAATAGTTGATCCTCACGTGGGGGAAGTGAGCCAACAGTGGTAAGGTCACAAGGTCAGTGTCACGAGGTCATTACACACTGTAGCTCCTTTAGGGCTGGGTTTCCTTTATCTTTTACTTCAATAATTTTTTTGCCCGTCTTGACGCGCTTAGGCAGCTTCCGGTGACGTCATCAGTGACGCAAAGATATTGGACCATAGACCCGCGAAATTACTGAAACTCTCCAAGTATATCTAACTTTGCTATGATGTCATCGACTATCTAATTGGACTAACAACATGTTATTATTTATGGCTTGTACTTCTTCTGTTTAGTTTTTTTTGTCATTATGTCTCCGTATTTCCCTTAGGGTGAGTGGTCACTCCACGTGACTCTGTAAACAAAACATAATCACTTGGTAATCTGAAATTTTCTTATGACGAAGCCATCAAGTCTGAGATTATTGCTCTTGTTAACTAATTGTATATTTAAAAAATAAATAAAAGTACAACAATACAGTGTTGTAATTACTATCATCCCTTGTTGCCAGGTGCTGTGGCAGAGTGGGTTGACATGACTCAGTGTGGTGTTGCCACGTGCTGTGACAGTGTGGTGTTGCCAGGTGTTGTGGCAGTGTGGGTTGACATGACTCAGTGTGGTGTTGCCAGGTGTTGTGGCAGTGTGGGTTGACATGACTCAGTGTGGTGTTGCCAGGTGTTGTGGCAGTGTGGGTTGACATGACTTAGTGTGGTGTTGCCAGGTGTTGTGGCAGTGTGGGTTGACATGACTTAGTGTGGTGTTGCCAGGTGTTGTGGCAGTGTGGGTTGACATGACTCAGTGTGGTGTTGCCACGTGTTGTGGCAGTGTGGGTTGACATGACTCAGTGTGGTGTTGCCACGTGGTGTGGCAGTGTGGGTTGACATGACCCAGTGTGGTGTTGCCACGTGCTGTAACTGTATGGGTTGACATGACTCAGTGTGGTGTTGCCACGTGCTGTGGCAGTGTGGGTTGACATGACTCAGTGTGGTGTTGCCACGTGGTGTGGCAGTGTGGGTTGACATGACCCAGTGTGGTGTTGCCACGTGCTGTAACTGTATGGGTTGACATGACTCAGTGACCTGTATTAACATTAGAATTCTCCGAAAGAAATCTAAAACATATCCAAGACATGAGGAAGAAGAGCAGCATCAGCAAGAGCAGCGCCCTGATGGAGGAAGATTACGGTGTAAGAATCACCAAGACGATGTAAGACTGTACAGCTGACTTGAAGGGCTTCCTCAGGTCCTGGTCGCCCATTGTGATGTCTATACCCGGAGAAACGAATATTAAAATGATCTGTTTTGGAGCTGCTGAAAATCTCGAAAAAGTCGAGATAATGATCTGATATGTATGTAGGATCTAAAGCAAGTACATTTGCACAAAAACATATATACATAAACACAATTGCACAAAGACACAATTTCGCAAAAACAAGTTGATAAGATTAAACAGGAGGGAGGGCGCCCCCAGAGAACGATAACAGTATATATGTCGCATTTAAAGTTTCCAGGGCATTTTTAGACTGGAAAGTGATCTGCCAGGTCATAGCAATAAAGGTTCGCCAAAATGGATATGACACCAACAAAATAAAATAAAAGAACTTGCTGTGATAAAAGGCTCAGACACAGATAATATGTCCCCGTGGATACAAAACAGGCAGTGAATGCTCAGTGTAGACCACTTACTACAGTTTTCAATTCATCACTGATAAAGGAGAGCTACCAGACTGTTGGAAAATGTTACATGTGATGTCAAGGCGGAAAAAAGGGATAAGGCAGTAACTACTGAACTACAGAGCAATATTACCACCAAGTACTACCTGCGATTTACTAGAAATAATGATCCAACACAGACTGGTAGATCACTTAAAACAGCTGAATTTTGCCATAAAATGCCGTCATGAATTCATCGAAAGGGAATCCTGCTTGAAAAATTAACGTAGTTGTATATTAAGATGAAGAAAGTCAAGCAACAGAGTTGAGCAGATTGCATCTTCAACGACTGGCAAAATTCCTGAGTGTCCCCCAAGAAACTCCTATTTTAGGCATGAAAACAAGCTTGTGTATCAGGAAGAGTGCTAACATGGGCGTACCTACAACGTTGCTCTCAAACTACCCTATTGGGGGGGTTATATCTTGAGGTTATCTTGAGATGATTTCGGGGCTTTTTAGTGTCCCCGCGGCCCGGTCCTCGACCAGGCCTCCACCCCCAGGAAGCAGCCCATGACAGCTGACTAACACCCAGGTACCTATTTTACTGTTAGGTAACAGGGGCATAGGGTGAAAGAAACTCTGCCCATTGTTTCTCGCCGGCGCCTGGGATCGAACCCAGGACCACAGGATCACAAGTCCAGCGTGCTGTCCGCTCGGCCGACCGGCTCCTGTGCTACTCGCAGGAGGAAACTGGAAAAGCAAAAAATAGCAACCCCGGTCAGTCTGCTACCTGGAAGAATTTCACCTGCTGCTTGAGCAAGCTGCGAGCTCATTAATTTTGGTTAGGTTTATTAAGTATTCACCTACACACAGAAATCACAATTGCATGATGCATCAAATGAACAAAGGGGTGTGGTAATTAAACAAAAATCAAGGCAGGCAGACACCCCGTGTTGCTACCTTCACTCACACCTCTCTCGGATCATCAACCTTTACAGGAATTATCACTTCTAGAACTTCTATAGCTCTAGGGAACAAACAGTAAGTCATGGCACACAAACGGGAACTTTAGCCCCGGTTACACCTGTCATTATGCATTCACACCCCAACCCGTCCTCGCAAATTTGTATAGTCAATATTGACTTATTAGTTACCTGCATAGGTGACATACTAAACATAATAGTTTCCCTTGAAAAGCTTCATAGAAAACACGACCTTACCTAACCTACTTAGTATGTTAAAATAAGCATCTTATAGCTTCTTAATTACAATTGTTACTTAACCTATTATAGGTATAGCTTAGGTAATAATGGTAATTACGAAGCAATAAGATGCTTATCTTAACATACTAAGTAGGTTAGGTAAGGTCGGTGTTTTCTATGAAGCTTTTCAAGGGAAACTATTAAGTTTAGTATGTCACCTATGCAGGTAACTAATAAGTCAATATTGACCATACGAATTTGCGAGGACGGGTTGCACACCCACCGCTGAGCATATACTATAAGTGACCTTTTCCCCTCAGCCAAGGTACTCTGGTGTCCTCTCAACACTTACTCCATTGTCAGTTCCAATTCTACTCTTCTTGACTCTTGTTATCAGTAAGCAGGATAGTATTTCCGTTTTCTATAATTCACACAGAGGCAAGAGGAAAAGCATATAAACAAACTATTTAATAAATTAAAGTAATTCACAGAAATGAAATACCAGGAGAATTCCTCCAATCAATCTTTTGACGATTTACTACAAGGCTCCTCTCTGTAACACTGACTACCATCGTAGACTACACACACACACACACACACACACACACACACACACACACACACACACACACACACACACACACACACACACACACACACACACACACACACATATACTAGACCAATCCTGGAGTATGCGGCTCCAGCATGGAGTCCCTATCTAGTCAAGCATAAGACTAAACTGGAAAAGGTTCAAAGGTTTGCCACCAGACTAGTACCAGAGCTGAGAGGTATGAGCTACGAGGAGCGACTGCAGGAATTAAACCTCACTTCGTTGGAAGACAGAAGAGTTAGGGGGGACATGATCACCACATTCAAGATTCTCAGGGGAATCAACAGGGTTGATAAAGACAGGCTGTTTAACACAAGGGGCACACGCACTAGGGGACACAGGTGGAAACTGAGTGCCCAAATGAGCCACAGAGATATTAGAAAGAACTTTTTTAGTGTCAGAGTGGTTGACAAATGGAATGCATTAGGAAGCGATGTGGTGGAGGCTGACTCCATACACAGTTTCAAGTGTAGATATGATAGAGCCCATTAGGCTCAGGAAACTGTACACCTGTTGATTGACGGTTGAGAGGCGGGACCAAAGAGCCAGAGCTCAACCCCCGCAAGCACAACTAGGTGAGTACAACTAGGTGAGTACACACACACACACACACACACACACACACACACACACACACACACACACACACACACACACACACACACACACACACACACACACACACACACACACACAATGTTCCACTTCAAACTTCAGGGTAGACTTCTGCTCAATAAATATATGTACTTGTTAATTACAATCACCTAACAGTATAAGCATACATGCAAATCTGTGTACATTTATATCCTATTGGATAGTTACACATTCTAATATCTCTCTCATAACATTTTCGACAACTTGTACACTCCATTTCTCCAAATATGTGTTAAGTTTGCACAATAAATTATGTCCTTGGTACTGTAATGTATATGAATGGACATGTATATTTTATATTTTATTGTTTGAATATGTGCATAGAAAACAATATGATATGGACACTGATATGATATGATCAACTTTGTTCACTCTTGATCTTATGTGTAGACAGATCTCTCCTCACAACCTTAAGCTATCACATCCACAGCCCTGTAATCTGGCTGGATTCAGATGAGGTAATCACCACTAGCGTATAATAGAAAAAATTAATCTCTCCATACACTGCGTCATACAAGAATGTACGTGTAGCTCAAGCAACCAAATGAAACTGAAAGTGTGGTTAGATATAGGTGGATCCATCCGTCGTTAGAGTGCAATTAATTCGCTGGTGAGGACCATATAAGCGTGTTGTACCTCATTCGGCTCGTCGTTGGATGCTCCCAAACGTTTCCAGTAACTACTCACAAACTTGTAATCGTCCAAACGTCAAATATAATCCGCCATAAACAATGAAACGTAATAAATAATTATATCGCGCCTCAAATACTTGACGCTCTACATCGCCTCTGGTGGCGTTTAGCAACCCCTCACCAAGCTAACTCTTGAGCTATTTCAAACTTCAGTTGAGCCACGATTGCCGTGCGAGGTGGATCTGCAGCTGCCCTCTCTAGCGATGACATTTTAATGTGTCTCTTGTATAGCAACTTTTCCTCGCCATTTATATTGATGATAAAGGTCACTGTGTATCAATACAAATCACTGAATACTCCTCTTCAAATTACAGCAAAATAAAGTGCTTTTCCTATGTGACGACGATTATCTGCAGAATCAAAATGGCGCCCAGGGAGTCTGCCCTCTCCAAAAGGTTGACCTCAACCTCTTCTTGGCGGCCAATGTCGATTTTCTCTCTGACTTGCAACTTGTATGTGGGGTCAAACACAGGCACCCAGTCTTCTTAGTGCACCTGACCTCTGTCCACTCGTTGGACGAACAGCACAACCTCTTGTAGGCTATAATAACTCCAGGCACTCTCATCATTTTTGGCTTCAGAACCTCGCTCCTAGGTACACTAACGGGAGGTTGGCACTACACTTGTCCCCTTTTCTTCTACGGCTGTCCCTTAACACTAGTTCATGGCCGACACTAGTAAAAATCCCTCGTACAACTGCTGGGTGCCGAAAAGTGTGCTTCCTCCTTGAACCTCTCAGACAAGTGAGCTCTGGCCAATCTTTGACTCCCGACTCTGGCCACGTCACAGCCTTGCGTCGCTCCTATTGGCCAATTGGCCATCATCTATCTACTTCTCCAGACCTGCCGTCCGATGTCGCCATCTTTTCTTAAATCCAGATGTTACTCCATCAAATAATGTCTCGAACCCTGTGGCCACTTCTCCAGACACACTCTCCTTTACCATGTAAACTTTGCTGCACCTCTAGCATCATTAAGAGTACACTTGAAGGAGGAATAACTCTCACATCAGGAGAGGATGTTGATATGATGTGATGATGCAGGCGATGAGTCACAATAACGTGGCTAAAGTATGTTGACCAGACCACCACTAGAAGGTGAAGGGACGACGACGTTTCGGTCCGTCCTGACCATTCTCAAGTCGATTGAGAATCGACTTGAGAATGGTCCAGGACGGACCGAAACGTCGTCGTCCCTTCACCTTCTAGTGTGTGGTCTGGTCAACATGATGTGATGATGGTTCATAACCTTAATCTAATGCCAGAATCACACAATAGCCCGAATCCCCTCCACATCTGTCAAACTGAAAGGAAATTCCCTCTCCTCATTTCCCTGAAGAGTACAAGATAAAAGCCAGAAAGAAATACAGAACGAACTGGACCTCACGACACTGGAGAGATGAGGTATTTAGGGAACCTGATAACATGTACAAGATTTTAAGTTATAAAGATTATACATAAATAAGCCTTAATAGAAATCAGCCCAATAGGCTCAGGAACCTGTACACCTGTTGATTGACGGTTGAGAGGCGGGACCAAAGAGCCAGAGCTCAACCCCCGCAAGCACAACTAGGTGCGTACAACTAGTTGAGTACATTACAGGACGTCGCGGCTGAGTAGACAGCGCTCTGGGGTCGTAGTCCTAAAGAAACGGGTTCGATTCCCAGCAAAGGCAGAAAAAATGGGCAAAGTTTCTTTCACCCTGGTGCACCTGTTCACCTAGTAGTAATAGGTGCCTGGGAGTTAGACAGCTGCTTCGTGGGTGTGTGTGTGTGTGGTAGCATAAATATATGTAGTAAACATAATAAGAAAAAATTAATTGGTTAGAAAGGCTAAGGCTACAAGCAGAATTCTGCAGATGCAAATAGTAAATACACAGCATGCATACACAAAAGCAGCCCAATTACCGTGAGTAGCATAAAAGTATGTACACAAATGCAGATGGAATCACATAAAAGAAGATAATTACAGGGAAAAAGTGGCAGAAGTACAACCTCACATGATTGCAATATCAGAACGAAACTAATAAGTGTCATTAATATGCAATCTTTCCACAAGGGTATCAAGTAATAAGGAGAGATACGATACACAGAGGAGCAGATGGTGTAGCTCTGTTGGTACAGCTACACTGGAGCATTGAAGAACTACAGCTTAACAGAGGGAGCTGACCAGCAGGAGTATATACCAGTAATAGCAACAGTGGAAGGCTTGGCAGCGGTGATTTATAACCCTCAACCTAACAATAAAAAGCTTAGGAAGAATATCACAGATGGAGTGAGAATTGTCTAAGAGTAATGGAAAAAGAGGAATGAGAGCTAAAATCCTAATATTGGGCGACTCAACCACAGGGAAAAAGACTAGATAAGTAAGGATCCCAATGGAGGTG
>WNGS01145711.1:0-10085 GCA_020271785.1 Procambarus virginalis | reverse complement strand
ATAACATTAATAATTTTGTAACTAGCGCAAAAAATTGTTATTTTCTTAGCTAAACGAACTAAAGGGTTCAGTTCCTGAACCCATTGTGTGCCTCTGTACTCCTTTACACCACCGCCCACGGGATGGGTATGGGACGCATAATAAAGAAAGAAATTGAAAAATTCCTTTACATGTTTGATATCATCCGGACCCCATACCCGTTCGGGATAATTACATGCCAATATGTCGATTAGAAATTTGTTAAATAACATATTTGCAAATTTATACTTGTACAGCTTATAGAAATAGTCGCTGTATGCAAAGCAAACGGCGAAATTTCTGGGGGCAGAAGAAAACGTAATACCATATCTGTGACTAACCGTCCATGGTTGCGTGCGCATCATGCTGGGGCATTTAAGCGCGTCCAGGGGACTCGGCCACTCTTGCTGGCCGTCTCCCGGACGTTACACTACAAAACGTGTTTCCACACATCAGCGTTAAGGTCTATCCTTCACAAGCTGCGCCTAAAGGAGCATCACCTTGAGCGCCTAGTGCTCACGCAATTCTTCTCATATTCTTAAGTGTACAGAGGGGGAAGAGCCTCATTCAGCTTGGAGGCCTGCGGAGTGGGGGTGCTGCGCCGGATCCCCAAGTCTAGGGCTGCCCGCAGCTACTTACCATATGTCAAGTGCTCACTACTGGTGCAAGTTGGGGGTTGCAGACTTTACATGTACTAGGCACTAGCATGTCATTACCCCTGGAAAATCTTAAATAATTTTCATGCCCTCTGCGTATGCACAATATATTTTATCCATACTGTACTGGCTGTGCCAATCATTTATCTCTGGCATTGTTTAATTATAGCATTACGCTATTTTACCATGGAAATCTTCATTATTCTTCCTATGCCCTCTGCGTATGCAGAATATTTCTGATCGGGGAGAAAACAAACCAGGAGTGGGGGGACCTTAATTTATTAACTAATGTTTACAGAGCAATTGCTGTACCACAATATCCAAGTAGGCATGTAACATGGCTGAGTAGCATGCCAGTACTGCAAAGATGCACTAAAGGAAATAAGTTATAGGACATTAACCGTGTCTAGTGCCAGCTAGCCGAAGCAATGTTGCAGTACTCGCAATCAGCTTAAAGCTATAATTAAAACAATGCCAGAGATAATTGAGTGGCACAGCCAGTACAGTATGTATAATATATATTCTGTATACACAGAGGGCATAGAATAGTTACTAGTTTCCAGGGGTAACGATATGCTAGTGCCTAGTACATGTAAAGTCTGCAACCCCAAACTTGCACACAAGTGAGCACTTGACATATGGTAAGTAGCGCAACTGCTGTACCACAATATAAGAGAAGGCATGTAACATGTCTGAGTAGAATGCCAGTACTGCAAAGATGCAACTAAGGGAATAAGTCATAGGACATTAACCGTGCCTAGTGGCAGCTAGCCGAAGCAATGTTGCAGTACTCGCAATCAGCTTAATGCTATAATTAAAAACAATGCCAGAGATAATTGAGTGGCACAGCCAGTACAGTATGTAGAAATATATTCTGTATACACAGAGGGCATAGTATAGTTAATAATTTCCAGGGGTAATGATATGCTAGTGCCCAGTACATGTAAAGTCTGCAACCCCAAACTTGCACTACAAGTGAGCACTTGACATATGGTAAGTAGCTGCGGGCAGCCCTAGACTTTGGGATCCGGCGCAGCACCCCCACTCCGCAGGCCAGCGAAGCCGGTCCCCCACCCCCCGAAGGGCGAGGTGCCCGCTGGCCGCAGAAGAAACTTATCGAGGTAATGGAATGAAGTCTTGCCTGACGTAGGTGTGGAACGCATCACTTTCCCACCTGCGGCACAGAGCACCCATGTGAAATCTTGTCTGGTGACCGGGAAGCCCGATTCGCCCAGGAAGATAGGTCCTGGTCCCAAGCCCCGTCGTCTTAAGTAGTTCGCCATGGCACGTACCGGGCGGTACTTGCAGTAGGGGTCTGCACTCAGAGTTAAAGTGGGGGTACGCCCTGCACTGTGCTTGTAGGAGGCAAACGCGATGTCGATCCCCGTCCGCAATAACGTTAACTGGTCCAAGCGTAGTGTGTGTTGCCCCTTCCCCGTATAGGTCACCTCCCCTAGCCGGAGGCAGGCTTAGAAGGCGAGGGAGAAGAGCGCTCTGTAGCAGGTCCCCCGGTATGACTGTCGTGGCGAATTGCAGTTTGCCGATAATCCCCTGCAGGTCCCGCAGGGGAAGGCTCTCGACCCGCAGAGCATCTTCCACTGCAGTCATGTACTTCGTCCTCTTGTCGTCCGGCAGCCTTGTCTCCATACGTCGGGCGTCGATTTCAAGTCCAAGGAAGGTGAGGCAGGAGTGGGGGCCCGCAGTCTTGTGGGGGGCCAGGGCAACGCCTAGGCGCTCACCGAGGGCAATGAACACCCGCAAGCTCCGCAAGCACTCGTAGGTAGAACTCACGCGGATGAAATCGTCCAGCACCTTCACGGCATCCCGCACGCCGAACTTCTCCACGAGGATCCATTGCAGGGCGTCGGAGAACGTCTCGAAGATCCTGCAGGAATGTGCCGCCCCCATGCTGAGCATTTTTCCATAGTACCGCCCTCCGTGGGCGAAGCCGAGTAGGTGGTAGTCGCTGGGTTGACCGGGATGATCCGTAAAGCCTCTGCTAAATCACATTTTTGCCAAGTGCGCCCCCGCGAGCGTCTGACCACTAAGGTCTCAGTTGTCGTCTCCCGCGGGATGTTGGCGTTGACGCTCTCGGCGGTATAGGGGTAGCCGAGGATGTGGAGTAGCCTGTATTTTCCCGGCGTAGACTTTTCTCTCAGGGCTATAGGAGAACACTTGAAGTTCTCGAATGGGGGGGGGACCTCGAAGGGGCCTGCTATGCGCCCCAGGCTCAGTTCCCTGTCTAGCATAGGTACTAGGAACAGCATATATTTTATCATACTGTACTGGCTGTGCCACTCATTATCTCTGGTATTGTTTTAATTATAGCACTACGCTGTTTGCGAGTACTGCAACATTGCTTCGGTTAGCCGACTCTAGGCACGATTAACGTCCTATGACTTATTCCCTTAGTTGCATCTTTGCAGTACTGGCATGCTACTCAGTCATGTTACGATTTCTTTTATTGTGGTACAGCAGTCGCTCTGTAAATATTAATTAATAAATTAAGGTCCCCCGCTCCTGTGTGTTTTTCTCTCCGCCCAGAAATGGCCCCTGCATAATTTAAATTAAGCGGGGAATTCTGGGAGCGAGAATAACATATACGCAGCGCTCAGGAGAGCTGCGCGCGCCGTGGGGGGGCGCACATTTAAGCAAACGCACGAGCAGTTTCTCCCTCTTTCCACTAGGCTCCGCTACGCTTCACACGAAACACCCGCCCTCCTCCCTTGACTGCAGAACTTCTTATGCTCTCCGAGCCCCACATGTTTCCCCTACGCTTCTCTTTAATTTAGTAATTTGGGGGGTGCTGCGCCGGATCCCCAAGTCTAGGGCTGCCCGCAGCTACTTACCATATGTCAAGTGCTCACTACTGGTGCAAGTTGGGGGTTGCAGACTTTACATGTACTAGGCACTAGCATGTCATTACCCCTGGAAAATCTTAAATAATTTTCATGCCCTCTGCGTATGCACAATATATTTTATCCATACTGTACTGGCTGTGCCAATCATTTATCTCTGGCATTGTTTAATTATAGCATTACGCTATTTTACCATGGAAATCTTCATTATTCTTCCTATGCCCTCTGCGTATGCAGAATATATTTTATCATACTGTACTGGCTGTGCCACTCATTATCTCTGGTATTGTTTTAATTATAGCACTACGCTGTTTGCGAGTACTGCAACATTGCTTCGGTTAGCCGACTCTAGGCACGATTAACGTCCTATGACTTATTCCCTTAGTTGCATCTTTGCAGTACTGGCATGCTACTCAGTCATGTTACGATTTCTTTTATTGTGGTACAGCAGTCGCTCTGTAAATATTAATTAATAAATTAAGGTCCCCCCGCTCCTGTGTGTTTTTCTCTCCGCCCAGAAATGAAGACTCACATGTTGGTGTGACAACAGCCGACACGGGGTCGACCCTGCATGGGAGTCGGCCTCGAAGAGGACAGCGTTCACATTCCCACACCCGCCCTGGGGCCAGACATCAGGTCTGGTCTCTGTGAGGGCGGGCTACTATGACGAAGAAAAACACGGGAACGACCAGTCATTCCCCGCGGCGACAAGCGCTTCCTACATGGAGTACAACCCCGGCGCTATGTACTCCACCCAGTCCACAGGCGGGGGCTTTCCGCCTCCCCGCTCCTCGGCTCGTCAAGATGGTACTCCGACGGCCCTCCAAGTGAGCTGCGTCTCCTCGCAGCATCTGCCCAGTAGGCCCGGAATGGTACCTTTTTCAGTCAGGATCATGTAAGACTGACTGTTTTTTAATGGCCTCTCCGGGCATACGGGCACGCTTACGGCCAAGGTACCGAGAAGGCATGTACCCACTTTTGCAGCCAGCTTCCGCTCGCCCTTCGGGGGTGGGGGTTCCGCGCCGCTGGCCCTCACGGGATTGGGGGTGCTCCGACGGAACCCCCAAAGTGATAAGCCAAGAATACCAAGAACTAGAATTACCGCAGTCTAATTACAGATTTCACGGCAATTGAATTACATTAGCATGATAACGGCTATCCATTATTTGCTGTATAATTTTTTATGCCCATTCACTATTCATTATGAGGCAGTATTTATTTATCCATTTAGTCGTTATAATTAGCCTATGCTTCTTCATGCAAGAACTTCATTAATAATCATTTATGATTATTTTAATTTGTGATAAATTTCGTATTAATTACTTTGTAAGTAATTTATATAATAATTAATTTTGTAATTAATTTGTAATTATTATGTTAAGTAATTAATTTATATAATTAATAATAAATTAAGCCCCCACGTGGTGTGTTTTCTTCCAACCCACAGAAATAAAAATATTCGCTTAATATTAATAATTAATTAATTTACTAATAAATCAACAATAATTGTATTTGAGAGATGAATGAGTTCAGGAACAATTAAAGAACTTATTTACTTTTTATTAACAAGCTTAGCAAGCTATTTATTAACAAGCTTAGCAAGCTAAACAAGCACATTGCTATTAACACAGCAATGTGCTGCTACCCTATTCTATATGGAAGATTACACAGTGTAGATTAAAAAAACTAGCTATAAGTACATCTAATATTCCCATCTCACAGGATGGTTAGTCATTCATGGAGTCCGGGAGCCCTGAGCCTATTATGTGCCTCTGTAACCCTTTCCACTACCGCCCACAAGATGGGTATAGGGTGCATAATAAATGAACTAAAACTAAAACTAAAACTTTTATTAACATACCGCTGCATCCATATTTATGCAGCTACCCAAAGTTATAAAGTTCTGTGTTAAGAAGTAGTTAATTGTATTATTCTGTGATATCCATCTCACAATTGGTTTCTCCAGTGATTGAAATCATAGAATCTGTCAGCCAACACTAACAAATCTGCCAAAAAATATGAGGATATCTTCAAGTACGTGAAAATGCACAAAATGCAGCGTAAACCAACTAAGCAATACCTTATGTATGCACTTATAGGAGTTTAAATAGGAAGAGGAGCCGTATTGCGCCATGACTACCCCAGTTTATGCTGGAAATATATGTGAACGTTTTCTTTTAGACTTTTCCTTGTATGTAACAGTGAGGTTGCTCGTGTTACAAGTGCGAACGGAAGTAGAACATAGTTATCAAGATTCTGAGGCTCTGAAGTGAGAACATTAGCGAAGATAACGTAGGCAGCAGATGGTGTAAGGATGGTAGGTGTGAGGGGCGGAGTGTGGAGCGAGGCTGTGTACCAGCAGTGAGCAGGGAGCAGTTGTGGCAGCAGCAGCAGGCAACACGGACAGTATTCGTGATGGTTGGTAGTCAAAAGGATTCATGCTTAGCTGGCTGAAAAGGAGAGCAAGAGTGACCATCAACTCGCGCTACATTAACCTCTTACGTCGCAACATATCGCCCGAGATGTTCGTGGCGGAGCCCACTGTGCCCTGTGTCAGCCCCAGCCTCAAGGTGAGCCCCTTGTGCCCTGTGTCAGCCCCAGCCTCAAGGTGAGCCCCTTGTGCCCTGTGTCAGCCCCAGCCTCAAGGTGAGCCCCCCGTATGTCAGCCCCAGCCTCAAGGTGAGCCCCTTGTGCCCTGTGTCAGCCCCAGCCTCAAGGTGAGCCCCCCGTATGTCAGCCCCAGCCTCAAGGTGAGCCCCCCATATGTCAGCCCCATCCTCAAGGTGAGCCCCCCGTATGTCAGCCCCAGCCTCAAGGTGAGCCCCCCGTATGTCAGCCCCAGCCTCAAGGTTAGCCTACTGTGCCCTGTGTCAGCCCCAGCCTCAAGGTGAGCTCCCGTATGTCAGCCCCAGTCTCAAGGTGAGCCCCTTGTATGTCAGCCCCAGCCTCAAGGTGAGCTCCCGTATGTCAGCCCCAGCCTCAAGGTGAGCTCCCGTATGTCAGCCCCAGCCTCAAGGTGAGCTCCCGTATGTCAGCCCCAGCCTCAAGGTGAGCCCCCGTATGTCAGCCCCAGCCTCAAGGTGAGCTCCCGTATGTCAGCCCCAGCCTCAAGGTGAGCCCCTTGTATGTCAGCCCCAGCCTCAAGGTGAGCCCCCGTATGTCAGCCCCAGCCTCAAGGTGAGCTCCCGTATGTCAGCCCCAGCCTCAAGGTGAGCCCCTTGTATGTCAGCCCCAGCCTCAAGGTGAGCCCCTTGTATGTCAGCCCCAGCCTCAAGGTGAGCCCCCGTATGTCAGCCCCAGCCTCAAGGTGAGCCCCCGTATGTCAGCCCCAGCCTCAAGGTGAGCCCCTCGTATGTCAGCCCCAGCCTCAAGGTGAGCCCCCCGTATGTCAGCCCCAGCCTCAAGGTTAGCCTACTGTGCCCTGTGTCAGCCCCAGCCTCAAGGTGAGCCCCCCGTATGTCAGCCCCAGCCTCAAGGTTAGCCTACTGTGCCTGTGTCAGTCCCAGCTTCAAGGTGAGCCCCCCCCCCATATGTCAGTCCCAGCCTCAAGGTAAACCCCCCTTCCCCGTATGTCAGCCCAAGCTTCAAGGTGAGCTCCTTGTGTCAACCCCAGGCTCAAGGCGAGCCCCTTCCCCCTGTGACAGTCAAACCTCAATGTAACCCCCCATCCTCCCTGTGCTAGCCCCAGCCACAAGGGAGTCCTTCCCCTTAGTGAATGTGAACATGTTAAAGAATTAGAGATTACCCGTATTTCTAGCCCCAGTTTGAAAAAAGAAATGGTAATATTTTATCCAGGAGAACAGGCCCAGTATTACCCAAAGTAATTCTAACCAAGCATCACAAGTTTGTATTATAGATGGCTTATTCTCGACTCATGATAGAGAATTCCAGGTTAGATAGAAATGGTTGGGCTCATTTCCTATTGCCTAATGCTCTGTTCACCTAGCAGCAAATAGATACCCAGCAGTTAGTCAGCTTGTTGTGGGGTTGCATCCTGGAGAGGGTCAGTAATTTGACCCTAAGAGGATCTCCATATAAGCTAACATGTATATATGCACTCTGGCTGCTTGTCCCCCAACACAGTGAATTAAGTTGCCCATCTGTTTACTTCATAATCACTGTAACATTAACAACTGTTCCATATTGTAATTATACTTGGGTACTTCACTTGTAACTTCATTACAAGTTTGTGGCAAATGAAAACTGTTAATTAGTTCACTGGAAATGTAAATTTCGTATTTTAAGGAACATTGGTTCAGCTTCGTCAGCAACATTGGCCTTACATGATTCTGAAACCTTCCTGCCACTGTTTGCAATATGGGGTATAGGTCCTTAATAAAACAATTAAGCTAACTTTTGTGTTTTCTATTTTAGTTACTTGTTATATAAATTATTGAAGATATCTCTGCTTACTGATTTTAAAATGTTTGAACTAGTTATGAATATTATTTGCATCTCTGGAAGATATACAAATTTCAGGTACAGTACAGTATATTTTTAAAGTGCCACTTTAACATTAATTTTTTTCCCTCTCAGCTGGTTGTTCTAAATAGTGAAGGGCGGGAATACTCATGGATGTTCCCACAAATATGACGGTGGAAAGAGTGAAGAAGATGGCTGTGTGCCACTTTTTTAGTCCTCGGGAAGCTGTGGGTGTTAGTTTAGGCGAGGAGGAAAGAGCTGCTATTGATGGCTCAAAAGCTTCAACTGGAATTCGAACCTATCGCTTGGTTCTAGTGCGTGAAGCTAGACCACTTGCTGAAACCAATTCAGTCCAGCTGGAGCAGTTGATAGATAGTGGTGAGTACTACCATTAGGACCATATTTAAGATTTTACCTTTGTCCCTGATTTATGTTGTCAGAGCTTTTGGCAAATAGCAGGAACACTCAAATAATGGGCATATACTGTTTGCCTGTCTGTAAGAATCAGTCAGTGTGCTTGTACTGTAATAATGTACAGTATTGTAATTAGATATTTAGAATTGCCTGTTTAGATATATATAATATCCCCAACCCCCATGTTGCCATATCAGTATAGTACAAATGTTATAAAATGTTCTGAAAAATGCAAATGCATACTTACATGATATATATGCAATATAAAATACAGTATTAGTGAAATTATAAATGCCCTGCACCCCAACCTTCCTCATTCCCTTTTTCTCTCTGTGCATTACACAGTATTATTCAATAGGGACATGTGTAGTATACATTAAGACACGCATAAGACACACGGGTCCAATTCCCCGGCAGAGACAAAAACAAATGGGCAGAGTTTCATTCACTTGATGCCCCTGCTCACCTAGCAGTAAAAAAGTACCTGAGAGTTACAGCTGCTACAGGCTGCATCTTGAGGATTGTGTGTGTGTCTGTGTTAGAGATGTATGTGTAGTAGATGTGATACAGGAAAATAGATCGGGAGTTGGTATATTAGGCGACCGACGGTTAGAAAGGCAGGGTCCAAGAGCTAACGGCCCAATCCTGCAGGTACAAATAGTAAATACACACCTTGTTTAACTCCACTCCATCAGTGCTGATTATTATAATGCTGTTCATCTTGAACATTTAAAAATATATTTATATTGTAATGTTGAATGCGTGTGTACAGATATGATGGGTGTGGGTGGGGGGAGGAATATTTCAGTGCGAAGGAAATGTAGCAAGTGTGAGAGAAAGTAATCTACCTGCATTTAAATTATTTTGAAAAGATACAATTTTTATAGTGTTTTTTAAATAAATTAAGTATACTGTATAGGTTTGGGGAGCACCCAAGATGCCACTCGGCAAGGGGCATTGCGTTCCACTCAATTTTTTCTTGGAAAAAAAATTCAGGAAACAATCAGCTATGTGATGAATGATTGTTTTATGGCGCAGTGTTAGTCACTTTATGCTGTTCACCGTCCAGATTTCTGTGATTAAATCTTTCAAAATTTTGTAGCCTATAGATCTTCGCTCTACTTGTCACTTGGCATTTAAATTTCATACTTGCCCACTATAAACATCTAACTTTAAACTTTTATTTTTGTATCGTTATGATGAAATGTCCTCCTTGCAAGTGGGTTTCTTCCCGTTTATTTTCAAGTCTTTAACTATAGGACATTTTAATTGTCATTTTTATAAAAAAAGGCTCGTGTAATTTTTGTGTGCCAGTTTATTCATATACAGTATTACATGGAAAGTTATTAAATACACAATTGTAAATTGATGTGTGCCGACAGATGAACTGTTACTGGTAGAGAAGAGACTCCCACCACCACCTCAAGATGTAGCTGCACAAGAAGAAGAAGCACCAACTAAAGAGGACATTGACACCGCCACGATCCATCTTACAAAACGAAATGATAATCGTGACCCAGATGCTGCACACCATACTGTTGATGTTAGTTTGTATTGCTTAATATAATTTAAGGTTCTGTAAATATGGATATGAGTGAAGTAGTTATGATGTTGTCATTTTTTATCATTTGAAATTCTAGGGAAGATCAGCTTTATACAGTATTATAACAAATATGATTGCATTGAAAGTCTTGTACAAGCAACAGAGATAAAAAAC
>WNGS01145702.1:34520-45068 GCA_020271785.1 Procambarus virginalis | reverse complement strand
GTGTGCCACCATCCAATGTTTACCACAATCCAAGAGGCGCCACCACCCAAGGTGAGCCACCACCCATGGTGTGCCACCACCCAAGGTGTGCCACCACCCAAGGTGTTCCACCACCCAAGGTGTACCACCACCCATGGTGTGCCACCACCCAAGGTGTGCCAACATCTAAGGTGTGCCACCATCTAAGGTGTGCCACCACCCAAGGTGTTTCACCATCGAAGGTGTGCCACCATCCAAGGTGTGCCACCACCCAAGGTGTGCCACCACCCAAGGTGTGCCACCATCCAACGAGAGACACCNTTTGATAGTGGCGCACCGTTCAGTCTCAACCATCAATTGATGGTTTAGGCGGGACCGAAGAGCCAGAGCTCAACCCCAGTAAACACAACAAGGTGAGTATAACTAGGTTAGTACGTCTCCAGGAAGCAACCCGTAGCAGCTGTCTAACTCCCTGGTACCTATTTATACCTCTATTCATAGCAGGAAGACGTCACTAAAAGCTGCTAGTGTCCAGCACCTCTGTCTGTAGCAGCAAGACATAAGTAGAAAATAGTTTCCGCGGTTGGTCCAACTCAATACTGCCGATTTATACTTTCTAATTTTATTGAAAGTGGGTATATGTACTATGGTCCTCATCGTTACTGTAAGTACTACCAACACAGAGGATGGGCTCTGGTGTGACAATCTGGGCACCAATGGCGACGCCGGAACTGGATCCGGTGTATCACCACCCAAGGTGAGCCACTTCCCAAGATGTGCCCTCCCAAGGTGAGCCACCACCCAAGTTGAGCCACCATCTAAGGTGTGCCACCATCTAAGGTGTGCCACCATCTAAGGTGTGCCACCACCCAAGGTGTGCCACCATCTAAGGTGTGCCACCATCTAAGGGTGCCACCACCCAAGGTGTGCCACCATCGAAGGTGTGCCACCATCTAAGGTGTGCCACCATCTAAGGTGTGCCACCATCTAAGGGTGTGCCACCACCCAAGGTGTGCCACCATCTAAGGTGTGCCACCATCTAAGGTGTGCCACCACCCAAGGTGTGCCACCATCGAAGGTGTGCCACCATCTAAGTGTGCCACCATCTAAGGTGTGCCACCACCGAAGGTTTGCCACCACCCAAGGTGTGCCACCACCCAAGGTGTGCACCACACAAGGTGTACCACTACCCAAGGTGAGCCACCACCGAAGGTGTGCCACCACCCAAGCTGAGCCACCACCGAAGGTGTGCCACACCCAAGGTGTGCCACCACCGAAGGTGTGCCAACACCCAATGTGTGCCACCACCCAAGGTGTGCCACCACCCGTGGTGTGCCACCACCCAATGTGTGCCACCACCCAATGTGTGCCACCACCCAAGGTGTGCCACCACCCAAGGTGTGCCACCACCCAATGTGTGCCACCACCCAAGGTGTGCCACCACCCAAGGTGTGCCACCACCAAGGTGAGCCACCACACAAGGTGTACCACCACCCAAGGTGTGCCACCAGCCAAGGTGTACCACCACCCAATGTGTGCCACCACCCAAGGTGAGCACCACCCAAGGTGTGCCTCCACCAAAGGTGTGCCACCACCCAAGGTGTGCCACCATCTAAGGTGTGCCACCACCCAAGGTGTGCCACCATCCAAGGAGAGCCACCACCCAAGGTGTTCCACTATCCAAGATGTGCCACCATCCAATGTGTACTACCACCCAAGGTGTTCCATATCCAGATGTGCCACCATCCAATGTGTACTACCACCCAAGTTGTGCCACCATCCAAGGTGTGCCACCATCCAAAGTGTGTCACCATCTATTGTGTGCCACCTCCCAAGGTGTGCCACCACCCAAGGTGTGCCAACACTCAAGGAGTGCCACCATCCAAGATGTGCCACCAACCAAGGTGTGCCACCACCCAAGGTGTGCCACCACCCAAGGTGGGCCACCACCCAAGGTGTGCCACCACCCAAGGTGAGCCACCACCCAAAGGGTGCCAGCACCCAAGGTGTGCCACCATCCAAGGTGTGCCACCATCTATTGTGTGCCACTACCCAAGGTGTGCCACTACCCAAGGTGTGCCACCACTTAAGGTGTGCCACCACCCATGGTGTGCCACCACCCAAGGTGTGCCACCATCCAAGGTGTGCCACCATCCAAAGTGTGTCACCATCTATTGTGTGCCACCACCCAAGGTGTGCCACCACCCAAGGTGTGCCAACACTCAAGGAGTGCCACCATCCAAGGTGTGCCACCGTCCAAGGTATGCGAACTCCCAATGCGTGCCACTACCCAAGGTGAGCCATCACCTAAGGTGTGCCACCATCCAAGGTGTGCCAACACCCAAGGGGAGCCACCACCCAAGGTGTGCCACCACCCAAGGTGTGCCACCATCCTAGATGTGCTACCATCTATTGTGTGCCACTACCCAAGGTGTGCCACCACCCAATATGTGCCACCACCCATGGTGTGCCACCACCCAAGGTGAACCATCATCCAAGGTGTGCCACCATCCAAGGTGTGCCACCATCTATTGTGTGCCACCACCCAAGGTGTGCCACCACCCAAGGTGTGCCACCACCCATTGTGTGCCACCTTCCAAGGTGTGCCACCACCCAAGGTGTGCCACCATGCAAGGTGTGCTACCACCCAAGGTGTACCACCACCCATGGTGTGCCACCACCCAAGGTGTGCCACCATCCAAGGTGTGCCACCATCCAAGGTGTACCATCATCTATTGTGTGCCATCACCCAAGGTGCGCCACCACCCAAGTTGTGCCACCACCCAGTGTGTGCCACCACCCAAGGTGCGCCACCACCCAAGGTGTGCCACCACCCATGGTGTGCCACCACCCGAGGAGTGCCTCCATGAAAGGTTCGCCACCATCTAAGGTGTACCACCACCCAAGGTGTGCCACCACCCAAGGTGTGCCATCACCCAAGGTGTGCCACCATCCAAGGTGTGCCACCATCTAAGGTGTGCCACCACCCAAGGTGTGCCACCTCCCAATGTGTGCCACCACCTAAGGTGTGCCACCACCCATGGTGTGCGACCACCCAAAGTGTTCCACCACCCATGGTGTGCCACCACCCAAGGTGTGCGACCACCCAAAGTGTTCCACCACCCATGGTGTGCCACCACCCAAGGTGTGCCACCACCCAATGTGTACCACCACCCAAGGTGTGCCACCACCCAATGTGTACCACCACCCAAGGTGTGCTACCATCCAAGGTGTGACACCACTCAAGGTGTGCCACCACCCAAGGTGTGCCACCACCCGAGGTGTGCCACCATCCAAGGTGTGCCACCATCTAAGGTGTGCCACCACCCAATGTGTGCCACCATCCAAGGTTTGCCACCTCCCAAGGTGTGCCACCACCCAAGGTGTGCCACCACAAAATGTGTGCCACCACCCAAGGTGCGCCATCACCCAAGGTGTGCCACCACTCATGGTGTGCCGCCCCCCGAGGTGTGCCTCCATCTAAGGTGTGCCACCATCTAAGGTGTGCCACCACCCAATGTGTACCACAACCCAATGTGTACCACAACCCAAGGTGTGCTACCACCCAAGGTGTGCCACCACCCAAGGTATGCCACCACCCAGGGTGTGCCACCACTCAAAGTGTGCCACCACCCAAGGTGTGCCAACACCCAAGGTATGCCACCACCCATGGTGTGCCACCACCCAAGGTGTGCTACCATCCAAGGTGTGACACCACTCAAGGTGTGCCACCACCCAATGTGTACCACCACCCAAGGTGTGCTACCATCCAAGGTGTGACACCACTCAAGGTGTGCCACCACCCAAGGTGTGCCACCACCCGAGGTGTGCCACCATCCAAGGTGTGCCACCATCTAAGGTGTGCCACCACCCAATGTGTGCCACCATCCAAGGTTTGCCACCTCCCAAGGTGTGCCACCACCCAAGGTGTGCCACCACAAAATGTGTGCCACCACCCAAGGTGCGCCATCACCCAAGGTGTGCCACTACTCATGGTGTGCCACCCCCCGAGGTGTGCCTCCATCTAAGGTGTGCCACCATCTAAGGTGTGCCACCATCCAATGTGTACCACAACCCAATGTGTACCACAACCCAAGGTGTGCTACCACCCAAGGTGTGCCACCACCCAAGGTATGCCACCACCCAGGGTGTGCCACCACTCAAAGTGTGCCACCACCCAAGGTGTGCCACCACCCAAGGTATGCCACCACCCAGGGTGTGCCACCACTCAAAGTGTGCTACCACCCAAGGTGTGCCACCACCCAAGGTATGCCACCACCCAGGGTGTGCCACCACTCAAAGTGTGCCACCACCCAAGGTGTGCCACCACCCAAGAGGCGCCACCACCCAAGGTGTGCCACCACCCAAGAGGCGCCACCACCCAAGGTGTGCCACTATCAGAGGTGTGCCTTTGATAGTGGCGCACCGTTCAGTCTCAACCATCAATTGATGGTTTAGGCGGGACCGAAGAGCCAGAGCTCAACCCCAGTAAACACAACAAGGTGAGTATAACTAGGTTAGTACGTCTCCAGGAAGCAACCCGTAGCAGCTGTCTAACTCCCTGGTACCTATTTATACCTCTATTCATAGCAGGAAGACGTCACTAAAAGCTGCTAGTGTCCAGCACCTCTGTCTGTAGCAGCAAGACATAAGTATAAAATAGTTTCCGCGGTTGGTCCAACTCAATACTGCCGATTTATACTTTCTAATTTTATTGAAAGTGGGTATATGTACTATGGTCCTCATCGTTACTGTAAGTACTACCAACACAGAGGATGGGCTCTGGTGTGACAATCTGGGCACCAATGGCGACGCCGGAACTGGATCCGGTGTATCACCACCCAAGGTGAGCCACTTCCCAAGATGTGCCACCTCCCAAGGTGAGCCACCACCCAAGTTGAGCCACCATCTAAGGTGTGCCACCATCTAAGGTGTGCCACCATCTAAGGTGTGCCACCACCCAAGGTGTGCCACCATCTAAGGTGTGCCACCATCTAAGGTGTGCCACCACCCAAGGTGTGCCACCATCGAAGGTGTGCCACCATCTAAGGTGTGCCACCATCTAAGGTGTGCCACCATCTAAGGTGTGCCACCACCCAAGGTGTGCCACCATCTAAGGTGTGCCACCATCTAAGGTGTGCCACCACCCAAGGTGTGCCACCATCGAAGGTGTGCCACCATCTAAGGTGTGCCACCATCTAAGGTGTGCCACCACCGAAGGTTTGCCACCACCCAAGGTGTGCCACCACCCAAGGTGTGCCACCACACAAGGTGTACCACTACCCAAGGTGAGCCACCACCGAAGGTGTGCCACCACCCAAGCTGAGCCACCACCGAAGGTGTGCCACCACCCAAGGTGTGCCACCACCGAAGGTGTGCCAACACCCAATGTGTGCCACCACCCAAGGTGTGCCACCACCCGTGGTGTGCCACCACCCAATGTGTGCCACCACCCAATGTGTGCCACCACCCAAGGTGTGCCACCACCCAAGGTGTGCCACCACCCAATGTGTGCCACCACCCAAGGTGTGCCACCACCCAAGGTGTGCCACCACCCAAGGTGAGCCACCACACAAGGTGTACCACCACCCAAGGTGTGCCACCAGCCAAGGTGTACCACCACCCAATGTGTGCCACCACCCAAGGTGAGCCACCACCCAAGGTGTGCCTCCACCAAAGGTGTGCCACCACCCAAGGTGTGCCACCATCTAAGGTGTGCCACCACCCAAGGTGTGCCACCATCCAAGGAGAGCCACCACCCAAGGTGTTCCACTATCCAAGATGTGCCACCATCCAATGTGTACTACCACCCAAGTTGTGCCACTATCCAAGGTGTGCCACCATCCAAAGTGTGCTACCACCCAAGTTGTGCCACTATCCAAGAGGCGCTATCACGTAAGGTGAGCCACCAGCCAAGGTGTGCCACCATCTAGGGTGTGCCACCATCTAGGGTGTGCCACCATCCAATGGGTGCAACCACCCAATGTGTACCACAACCCAATGTGTACCACAACCCAAGGTGTGCTACCACCCAAGGTGTGCCACCACCCAAGGTATGCCACCACCCAGGGTGTGCCACCACTCAAAGTGTGCCACCACCCAAGGTGTGCCACCACCCAAGGTATGCCACCACCCAGGGTGTGCCACCACTCAAAGTGTGCTACCACCCAAGGTGTGCCACGACCCAAGGTATGCCACCACCCAGGCTGTGCCACCACTCAAAGTGTGCCACCACCCAAGGTGTGCCACCACCCAAGAGGCGCCACCACCCAAGGTGTGCCACTATCAGAGGTGTGCCTTTGATAGTGGCGCACCGTTCAGTCTCAACCATCAATTGATGGTTTAGGCGGGACCGAAGAGCCAGAGCTCAACCCCAGTAAACACAACAAGGTGAGTACAACTAGGTTAGTACGTCTCCAGGAAGCAACCCGTAGCAGCTGTCTAACTCCCTGGTACCTATTTATACCTCTATTCATAGCAGGAAGTCGTCACTAAAAGCTGCTAGTGTCCAGCACCTCTGTCTGTAGCAGCAAGACATAAGTAGAAAATAGTTTCCGCGGTTGGTCCAACTGAATACTGCCGATTTATACTTTCTAATTTTATTGAAAGTGGGTATATGTACTATGGTCCTCATCGTTACTGTAAGTACTACCAACACAGAGGATGGGCTCTGGTGTGACAATCTGGGCACCAATGGCGACGCCGGAACTGGAACCGGTGTATCACCACCCAAGGTGAGCCACTTCCCAAGATGTGCCACCTCCCAAGGTGAGCCACCACCCAAGTTGAGCCACCATCTAAGGTGTGCCACCAACTAAGGTGTGCCACCATCTAAGGTGAGCCACCACCCAAGGTGTGCCACCATCTAAGGTGTGCCACCATCTAAGGTGTGCCACCACCCAAGGTGTGCCACCATCGAAGGTGTGGCACCATCTAAGGTGTGCCACCATCTAAGGTGTGCCACCATCTAAGGTGTGCCACCACCCAAGGTGTGCCACCATCTAAGGTGTGCCACCATCTGAGGTGTGCCACCACCCAAGGTGTGCCACCATCGAAGGTGTGCCACCATCTAAGGTGTGCCACCATCTAAGGTGTGCCACCACCGAAGGTTTGCCACCACCCAAGGTGTGCCACCACCCAAGGTGTGCCACCACACAAGGTGTACCACTACCCAAGGTGAGCCACCACCGAAGGTGTGCCACCACCCAAGCTGAGCCACCACCGAAGGTGTGCCACCACCCAAGGTGTGCCACCACCGAAGGTGTGCCAACACCCAATGTGTGCCACCACCCAAGGTGTGCCACCACCCGTGGTGTGCCACCACCCAATGTGTGCCACCACCCAATGTGTGCCACCACCCAAGGTGTGCCACCACCCAAGGTGTGCCACCACCCAATGTGTGCCACCACCCAAGGTGTGCCACCACCCAAGGTGTGCCACCACCCAAGGTGAACCACCACACAAGGTGTACCACCACCCAAGGTGTGCCACCAGCCAAGGTGTGCCACCACCCAATGTGTGCCACCACCCAAGGTGAGCCACCACCCAAGGTGTGCCTCCACCCAAGGTGTGCCACCACCCAAGGTGTGCCACCATCTAAGGTGTGCCACCACCCAAGGTGTGCCACCATCCAAGGAGAGCCACCACCCAAGGTGTTCCACTATCCAAGATGTGCCACCATCCAAAGTGTGCTACCACCCAAGTTGTGCCACTATCCAAGGTGTGCCACCATCCAAAGTGTGCTACCACCCAAGTTGTGCCACTATCCAAGAGGCGCTATCACGTAAGGTGAGCCACCAGCCAAGGTGTGCCACCATCTAGGGTGTGCCACCATCTAGGGTGTGCCACCATCCAATGGGTGCAACCAACGAAAGTGTGCCACCATCCAAGGAGTGCCACCATCCAAGGTGTGCCAAAATCTAAAGTGTGCCACCATCTAAGGTGTGCCACCATCCAAAGTGTGCCACCATCCAGGATGTGCCACCATCCAAGGTGTGCCACCATCAAAGGTGTGCCACCATCCAATGTGTGCCACCACCCTTATTGGATGATGCATGGTGTGTCACCTCACCTTGGATGGTGTGCCACCACTCAAGATGTGCGATCAACCTGGGTGTAGCACCACCCAAGGTGTGCCACCATCCAAGGTGTGCCACCATCCAAGGTGTGCCACCATCCAAGGTGTGCCACCACTCAAATTGTGCCACAACCCAAGGTGTTCCACCACCCAAGGTGTGCCATCACCGAGGGTGTGCCACAATCGAAGGTGTGCCACCACCCAAGGTGTGCCACCATCGAAGGTGCGCGATCACCCAAGGTGTGCCACCACCCAGGGAGTGCCACCAATGAAGATGTGCCACCACCGAAGGTGTGCCACCACATAAGGTGTGCCACCACCCAAGGTGTGCCACCACCCAAGTTGTGCCACCAACCAAGGTATGTTATCTCCCAAGGTGCGCCACCACCCAAGGTGTGCCACCGCATAAGGTGCGCCACCACCCAAGGTGTGCCACCACCCAAGGTGTGCCACCATCCAAGGTGGGCCACCACCCAAGGTATGCCACCATCCAAGGTGTGCCACCATCCAAGGTATGCCACCACCCAAGGTGTACGACCACCCAAGGTGTGCCACCACCCAAGGTGTGTCACCACCGAAGGTGTGCCACCATCCAAGGTATGCCACCACCCAAGGTGTGCCACCACCCAAGGTGAGCCACCACCCAAGGTGGGCCACCACCTAATGTGTGCCACCACCAAAGGTGTGCCACCACCTAAGGTGCGCCACCATCCAAGGTGTGCCACCACCCAAGGTATGCCACCACTCAAAGAGCGCCACCACCCAAGATGCGCCATCACCCTAGGTGTGCCACCACCCAAGGTGTGCCACCACCCGAGGTGTGCCACCACCCAAAGAGCGCCATCACCCAAGGTGCGCCACCACCCAAGGTGTGCCACCACCCAAGGTGCGCCACTACACAAGGTGCGCCACCACCCAAGGTGTGCCCCCACCCCAGATGTTCCACCATCCAAGGTGTGTCACCACCCAAGGTGTGCCACCACCCGAGATGTTCCACCATCCAAGGTGTGTCACCACCCAAGGTGTGCCACCACCCGAGATGTTCCACCATCCAAGGTGTGCCACCACCCAAGGTAACTCACCACCCAAGGTGTGCTTCCACCAAAGGTATGCCACCATCCAAAGTGTGCCACCATTCAATGTGAGCCACCATCCAAGGTGTGCCACCATTCAAGGTGAGCCACCATCCAAGGTGTGCCACCATCTAAGGTGTGCCACGACTCAAGGTGTGCCACGACCCAGGGTGTACCACCACCCAAGGTGTGCCACCACCCAAGGTGTGCCACCACCCAAGGTGTGCCACCACCCAAGGTGTGCCACCATCCAAGGTGTGCCACCACCCAAGGTGTGCCACCACCCAAGGTGTGCCACCACCCAGGGTGTGCCACCACCCAAGGTGGTGTCCCAGTATTGGGACTGACTCCCAAAAAGCTAAGCAAGTTGTAGTCTTTGTAAACTAGGTACAAAATGTATGGTATATTATTATAAATCCACACCTGGTATATACACATGTGGTGAGCTGGTGCTGTAACTGATATGTTTATCATGCACACATGGGGGGGGTCTGGGGTCGGGGGAGGGGGTGGTCTGTGGTCTGGGGGAGAGGGCCGGTGGTCTGGCGTCGGGGGAGAGGGTGGTCTGTGGTCTGGGGGGAGCGGGTGATCTGGGGACCGTGGGAGAGGGTGGTCTGAGGTCCGGGGGAGGGGGTGGTCTGGGGTCCGGGGGAGAGGGGGTCTGGGGTCTGGGGGAGACAGTGGTCTGGGGTCCGGGGGGGGGGGGTGGTCTGGGGTCCGGGGGAGGGGGTGGTCTGGGGTCCGAGGGAAGAGGGTGGTCTGGGGTCCGGGGGAGGGGGTGGTCTGGGGTCCGAGGGAGGGGGTGGTCTGGGGTCCGGGGGAGGGGGTGGTCTGGGGTCCGGGGAAGAAGGTGGTCTGGGTCCGGGGGAGGGGGTGGTCTGGGGTCCGAGGGAAGGGGTGGTCTGGGGTCCGGGGGAGGGGGTGGTCTGGGTCGTCCGAATGCCATCATGAACAAAGATCCAAATTTCCCTCCGTCTCGAGGTTTGTGGATGTGAAATGTGTAGTTACGAGTCCATAGACTTTATCACTCATAACTGATGGCACTTAGCTTTTTTGACACACTGTACTCCACTTCATGTAGTCTAGGGTAGCTGCACTAATGCAGATGTACCTCATATAATAATAAAAAAACGACTATAGTGATGATACTCATATATGGCCCTGTATAGGGACTTGTACCGGTCCTGTACTCACCTAGTTGTACTCACTTAGTTGTGCTTGCGGGGGTTGAGATATGGCTCTTTGGTCCCGCCTCTCAACTGTCAATCAACTGGTGTACAGATTCCTGAGCCTACTGGGCTCTGTCATATCTACACTTGAAACTGTGTATGGAGTCAGCCTCCGCCACATCACTGCCTAATGCATTTCACCTGTTAACTACTCTGACACTGAAGAAGTTCTTTCTAACGTCCCGGTGGC
>WNGS01145699.1:0-13693 GCA_020271785.1 Procambarus virginalis | reverse complement strand
TTGTAATATATTTATTTACTTCAAATTGTATCACTGCCATTACCGTTTAAATCTCAGCCAAGACTACAGGCTAGGTGAAGTAAATAGTTGCCACTACACGACGGTTAATGACGGAATACACCTCACAGCACCATATTTACTGCAAGAAAGCAATAGAATTTATGGCAATGATCTGTACAGAACTTGTGAGCTGCCAGAACGGAGAACACACAGATGTTCACCATTGATACAGTTATACAGAGACTTGAAATTACCAGGAACATTATGGTATTTTTACTTATGACAGGTATAACTCAAACCAACAAATCTCTCAACTCTATGAAAAAGAACTAGAAAATAATATTTTAGTTTATGCTCAATCATCAATGATATTAACCAAACGACAAGAGAATTTGATCTATGAAGCCCCTATTCACTCTCGGATATTAGAAGAAATCCTCAGAGTGTGCTAGTAGAGGCCAGTAGACTTAACTCGAATCCCATGTCTGACAAACCATGCTGGTGTTTGTCATAATAAGTAGCCATATTTAATTTTCGAAATAAACGCTCCAACCCTCACATAGCTCAGGGTAGCAGTATAGTGCTATGATCCCCTCACATAGCTCAGGGTAGAAGAATAGTGCTATGATCCCCTCACATAGCTCAGGGTAGAAGAATAGTGCTATGATCCCCTCACATAGCTCAGGGTAGAAGAATAGTGCTATGATCCCCTCACATAGCTCAGGGTAGAAGAATAGTGCTATGATCCCCTCACATAGCTCAGGGTAGCAGCATAGTGTTATGATCCCCTCACATAGCTCAGGGTAGCAGCATAGTGCTATGATCCCCCTCTCATAGTTTAGGGTATCAGCATAGTGCTATGTCCTCAAGTTTGTTAATAAACACACATTGCCAGTATGGCGGGAAGGCAGGAAAACTCTACATCAACTCTGCTAGAGACAATAAACAACCAATATTGGACTTCGATCCATACAGGATCCATAGGGTTAAATGACTCCAGAGTCACAAGAGCATGACTTGACTTGTTGACCAAACCACACAGTAGAAGGTGAAGGGACGACGACGTTTCGGTCCGTCCTGGAACACTCTCTTCTGCCATGTGAGGGATTCTAATCATCCCATTGATTGGTCTTCCTCCAAAATAATCTTTCCTGCCTCTACTCTACACAGACGGCGTCTTGTGGAATCGGCTCTAATACACAATGTACCCAACATGAACTTGAGTCCTGGCTTTGTTGCTGTGGACTCTTCCCTTTCACAGTATATACTCAAATGCTCTAATCTTTCTAACAAACGTGACTTAACATAAGCTTACCCCTTCCATTTATCTTTCTCTTTCTCTCCATTTATCTTTCCTTTTCCCTTTTTCTGTTCATTGTCTTCTCCTACACTCTCTTACTATCCTCTTATTATTCCTATTACTATCTCCTTCTCATTCGGTGGTTATAATAGGAGCTGCCTCGTGTGGGCCAATAGGCCCTCTGCAGTTCTTATTACTACTACTATCCCTTACACCTTACTTTGCTCCTCAGCTCTCTCTTGCCTATTTATTGCCTGTCTACTTCCTCATCACAGGCAATAAATAGGAAGCGAGTTGTGAATGTTCTGACTTCCAGGACGTGCTTCTCAATTGCTTTATAAGTCCCTGTGGCACAGTGGAAAAACACTCACCCAGCACCTCGCGAGAGCTTTGACCTGGGTTCGTATCCTGGATGGGTAGGAGGAAGGCGGGTGTGGGACGGGCAGGGATGAAGGCAGGTATTTGACAAGCAGGGGAGGAAGGCAGGTGTTGGACGGGCAGGGATGAAGGCAGGTGTTTGACAAGCAGGGGAGCAAGGCAGGTGTTGGACGGGCAGGGATGAAGACAGGTGTTTGACAGGCAGGGAGCAAGGCAGGTGTTTGACAGGCAGGGGAGCAAGGCAGGTGTTGGACGGGCACAGATGAAGGCAGGTGTTGACAGCAGGGGAGCAAGGCAGGTGTTGGACGGGCACAGATGAAGGCAGGTGTTTGACAGGCAGGGGAGTAGCAGGTGTTGGACGGGCACAGATGAGGCAGGTGTTTGACAGGCAGGGAGCAAGGCAGGTGTTGGACGGGCACAGATGAAGGCAGGTGTTTGAGGCAGGGGAGCAAGGCAGGTGTTGGACGGGCACAGATGAAGGCAGGTGTTTGACAGGCAGGGGAGCAAGACTGGTGTTGGACGGGCAGGGAGGGAGGCATGTTGTGGCCTCGCATCAACACTTCTATTTCCGTCAGTCACGGACCAGAAAAATTCTCCCCTTCAGGAATGTAAATTAAATGTAATTTTCGGCTCGTATAATTATAATTATTTATGTTTGTGATGTTTAAGACATCACCATTACGTATTATTTATAGTATTATATTTACATACTGTAATTTACAATTACATATTACATATTAATAGTAGTAATATTGTCATACGTTAGCGATGGTTGTAGAAGATAAAGTTGATAAATTGAGACTATATAGGAAGTGGCTGGAGGCCAGACAACGTCAGCCGGAGACTGCTGGAGGCCAGACAACGTCAGCCGGAGACTGCTGGAGGCCAGACAACGTCAGCGGAGACTGCTGGAGGCCAGACAACGTCAGCCGGAGACTGCTGGAGGCCAGACAACGTCAGCCGGAGACTGCTGGAGGCCAGACAACGTCAGCCGGAGACTGCTTGTGGCCAGACAACGTCAGCCGGAGACTGCTGGAGGCCAGACAACGTCAGCCGGAGACTGCTGGAGGCCAGACAACGTCAGCCGGAGACTGCTGGAGGCCAGACAACGTCAGCCGGAGACTGCTGGAGGCCAGACAACGTCAGCCGGAGACTGCTGGAGGCCAGGCAACGTCAGCCGGAGACTGCTGGAGGCCAGACAACGTCAGCCGGAGACTGCTGGAGGCCAGACAACGTCAGCCGGAGACTGCTGGAGGCCAGACAACGTCAGCCGGAGACTGCTGGAGGCCAGACAACGTCAGCCGGAGACTGCTGGAGGCCAGGCAACGTCAGCCGGAGACTGCTGGAGGCCAGACAACGTCAGCCGGAGACTGCTGGAGGCCAGGCAACGTCAGCCGGAGACTGCTGGAGGTCGCTCAGATTACAATGGTTACTCTGTGGATACAGCAATAGTATATTTTATAAAGTCACTCCCCGTCCCCCTTAAGGGGAGGTGGAGTGGCTTTATCCTTGACTTATTCTAACTTAATAAACGACTTTATCTTGGCTTTGTCAAGCCTTGACGTGGTGAGGGTGATCCTGTGCAACCGCCCTGATGTGTGTGGCACCTGGCGGCTCTTACAGTACACAGGTTATATATATAGCGTTGCGTTGAGACTCACCAACCCGTACACAGGCCAAGTCAACCCGTCCACAGACCAAGTCAGCCCGTCCACAGACCAAGTCAGCCCGTCCACAGACCAAGTCAACCCGTCCACAGACCAAGTCAACCCGTCCACAGACCAAGTCAACCCGTCCACAGACCAAGTCAACCCGTCCACAGACCAAGTCAACCCGTCCACAGACCAAGTCAACCCGTCCACAGACAGTCAACCCGTCTTCACACCAAGTCAATCCGTCCACAGACAGTCAACCCGTCCACAGACAGTCAACCCGTCCACAGACAGTCGACCCGTCCACAGACAGTCAACCCGTCTTCACACCAAGTCAACCCGTCCACACCAAGTCAACCCGTCCTCACCAAGTCAACCCGTCCACAGACAGTCAACCCGTCCACACCAAGTCAACCCGTCCACACCAAGTCAACCCGTCCACAGACAGTCAACCCGTCCACACCAAGTCAACTCGTCCTCACCAAGTCAACCCGTCCACAGACAGTCAACCCGACTTCACATTAAGTCAACCCGTCCACAGACAGTCAACCCGTCTTCACACCAAGTCAACCCGTCCACAGACAGTCAACCCGTCCACACACCAAGTCAACCCGTCCACAGACAGTCAACCCGTCCTCACACCAAGTCAACCCGTCCACAGACAGTCAACCCGTCCACACACCAAGTCAACCCGTCCACAGACAGTCAACCCGTCCACAGACAGTCAACCCGTCCTCACATCAAGTCAACCCACCCGTCCACAGACAGTCAACCCGTCCTCACACCAAGTCAACCCGTCCACACGGGTGGGGTGGGACACGAACAAGGGGACACAGGTGGAAACTTAGTACCCAGATGAGCCACAGAGACGTTAGAAAGAATTTTTTCAGTGTCAGAGTAGTTAATAAATGGAATACACTAGGAAGTGATGTGGTGGAGGCTGACTCCATACACAGTTTCAAGTGTAGATATGATAGAGCCCAGTAGGCTCAGGAATCTGTACACCAGTTGATTGACAGTTGAGAGGCGGGACCAAAGAGCCAAAGCTCAATCCCCGCAAGCACAATTAGGTGAGTACAGACAGTCAACTCGTCCTCACACCAAGTCAACCCATCTTCACACCAAGTCAACCCGTCCTCACACCAAGTCAACCCGTCCACAGACAGTCAACCCGTCTTCACACCAAGTCAACCCGTCCACAGACAGTCAACCCGTCTTCACACCAAGTCAACCCGTCCTCACACCAAGTCAACCCGTCCTCACACCAAGTCAACCCGTCCACAGACAGTCAACCCGTCTTCACACCAAGTCAACCCGTCCACAGACAGTCAACCCGTCTTCACACCAAGTCAACCCGTCCTCACACCAAGTCAACCCGCCCTCACACCAAGTCAACCCGTCCTCACACCAAGTCAACCCGTCCTCACACCAAGTCAACCCGTCCTCACACCAAGTCAACCCGTCCTCACACCAAGTCAACCCGCCCTCACACCAAGTCAACCCGTCCTCACACCAAGTCAACCCGCCCTCACACCAAGTCAACCCGTCCTCACACAAAGTCAACCCGTCCTCACACCAAGTCAACCCGCCCTCACACCAAGTCAACCCGTCCACAGACCAAGTCAACCCGTCCTCACACCAAGTCAACCCGCCCTCACACCAAGTCAACCCGCCCTCACACAAAGTCAACCCGTCCTCACACCAAGTCAACCCGTCCTCACACCAAGTCAACCCGTCCTCACACCAAGTCAACCCGTCCTCACACCAAGTCAACCCGTCCTCACACCAAGTCAACCCGTCCTCACACCAAGTCAACCCGTCCTCACACCAAGTCAACCCGTCCTCACACCAAGTCAACCCGTCCACAGACCAAGTCAACCCGTCCACAGACCAAGTCAACCCGTCCACAGACCAAGTCAACCCGTCCACAGACCAAGTCAACCCGTCCTCACACCAAGTCAACCCGTCCTCACACCAAGTCAACCCGTCCTCACACCAAGTCAACCCGTCCACAGACCAAGTCAACCCGTCCACACACCAAGTCAACCCGTCCACAGACCAAGTCAACCCGTCTTCACACCAAGTCAACCCGCCCTCACACCAGTCAACCCGTCTTCACACCAAGTCAACCCGTCCTCACACCAAGTCAACCCGCCCTCACACCAAGTCAACCCGTCCACACACCAAGTCAACCCGTCCTCACACCAAGTCAACCCGTCCACAGACAGTCAACCCGTCTTCACACCAAGTCAACCCGTCCACAGACAGTCAACCCGTCTTCACACCAAGTCAACCCGTCCTCACACCAAGTCAACCCGTCCTCACACCAAGTCAACCCGTCCTCACACCAAGTCAACCCGTCTTCACACCAAGTCAACCCGTCCTCACACCAAGTCAACCCGTCTTCACACCAAGTCAACCCGCCCTCACACCAAGTCAACCCGTCCTCACACAAAGTCAACCCGTCCTCACACCAAGTCAACCCGTCCTCACACCAAGTCAACCCGTCTTCACACCAAGTCAACCCGCCCTCACACCAAGTCAACCCGTCCTCACACCAAGTCAACCCGTCCTCACACCAAGTCAACCCGTCCACAGACCAAGTCAACCCGCCCTCACACCAAGTCAACCCGTCCTCACACCAAGTCAACCCGCCCTCACACCAAGTCAACCCGTCCTTACACCAAGTCAACCCGTCCTCACACCAAGTCAACCCGTCATCACACCAAGTCAACCGGCCACACACCAAGTCAACCCGCCCTCACACCAAGTCAACCCGTCCACACACCAAGTCAACCCGTCATCACACCAAGTCAACCGGCCACACACCAAGTCAACCCGTCCTCACACCAAGTCAACCCGTCCACACACCAAGTCAACCCGCCCTCACACCAAGTCAACCCGTCCTCACACCAAGTCAACCCGTCCACACACCAACCCGTCCACACACCAAGTCAACCGGCCACACACCAAGTCAACCCGTCCTCACACCAAGTCAACCCGTCCTCACACCAAGTCAACCCGCCCTCACACCAAGTCAACCCGTCCTCACACCAAGTCAACCCGTCCTCACACCAAGTCAACCCGTCCACACACCAAGTCAACCCGTCCTCACACCAAGTCAACCCGTCCACAGACCAAGTCAACCCGTCCTCACGCTAAGTCTGCTATAATTTGGCGGGCACAGAAACGATTGTGTGCTCCACGTGGCGTTTATTACAACAGTCTCCGTGGTGTAGTGGTAAGACACTCGCCTGGCGTTCCGCGAGCGCTATGTCATGGGTTCGTATCCTGGCCGGGGAGGATTTACTGGGCGCAAATCCTTAACTGTAGCCTCTGTTTAACTCAACAGTAAAATGAGTACTTGGTTGTGACAACAATTCTTCGTGGGGGGGATCGTATTCCAGGGACCTGCCCGAAAAGCTACACGTACTAGTGGCTGTACAAGAATGTAACAACTCTTGTATATATCTCAAAAAAATAATAATAATAATGACATCACCGGGTATAGGTGCCATGAATACAAATGAACACCGGTTCCTAACATTACGAACCTAATATTAGGTGACCTTAATTCTAACATTCCTCCCCTTTTAATTAAACCCTTCCCCTTCAGGTTAAGTCTATCAGGAGGTAATATGACTTCCTGATTTTCTCAATTGGGGCTCCAGGCCTGTCACTTCTGGGGAACTTTCTTCTGAATTACTAACTTCTGAGTCCATAGGGCTAGCTGAATCCCCATTCCCCTCTGCTGCCTCTTGCTCTGCCTCCCTGTCTCCGGCAGGTGCTACCCCTTCATTATTATTAGGTTGGATATCACTAGTTCCCTTATCCCATCCTGAAGGGTCTTCATAATTCCCTGTGAACCTTGGCATCAGTTGATCTGTATTTTTAAATTATATATATACTGATATACTGTGTGTTGAGGTCGCATTCAAATCGTCAGTCCTTACTATGTGGCAGGTATCGCTGGGGAGGATACTTCTTGACAGTATTTATAAGGGTGTCCAGCTGTTGGATACCTTTTTTGACCAGAAGAGTGGCAGTGTTGATGGCTTCAGGATGGTTACTGCAAGATATATGGACTTCTAAAGCTCTTCTAAAGTCATTTATTGTGTCACATTCCAGGAGATAGTGAAGTGACTTTTCTGTGATTGTTTGGCAGAAGATGCATTCCCAATCTCGGGGTTCACCAATCTCCCAGTTGCATCTGTAACCTAAACGTAGTCTGTATAATCAAACTGCTGTTTCCCTGTGGATTTATTTTCGGGATATTTAACCTGCATAACTTGGTGGCCTGAAGATACCATACATAGATACCATCGCCCTCTGCAATGAACGTATTACAGAGGGAGAACCTTCTGCTACTCTCTGGTGCAGATGGGCTTTGTTGAGGTGTGCGAGTTTTTTGGTGATAGTGTTTATGTACTTTAGGCTGGGTTTGATTGTTTTGTGGATCACTGGATGACGAGTTGCCAATTCGGAAGTTTCAATGGGTTTCTCATTTAATGGGATTCCAACATGGGATGGGATCCAGTTTAGGGTGATGTTGAGTCCTTTGCCTTCAGCTACTGGTCCTAGATACAAAATGGTAGTAATTATTTCCACGTTGTCTTTCCACTGCACTTTTCCTAATATTTGAAATGCAGCTTTTGAATCAGTATGTATGATTTTATTTTGAGTGTTTTGCGCAATCACATATGCGAATGCCTGTTGTATGGCAAACAGCTCAGTTTGGGTTGATGATAATGGTATCTGAAATCTACTGAGAGGAACAGTGGGAAGGCACTGGGTCGCTGTTTGGTGTACCTGGCCCCACATTCCCATCGTGTGTAAAATAGTCCTTGGGCCCTCCTTCCCCAGCGTCGGGGTTTGTGTGTGCGACTGGTGTGTTGACATGAGGTGGGTAACAGTTTACTGGGCGAGTGGCGGAGCGCTGGGCATCTACCCTGCGCCTCGTGGCCCGTTGTCAGGGCAACCAGGCACACCAACCTACCTTCTGTTGTGCTTGATAATCAAAGTGATCTCCAAGCAATGGGACCTGAGCTCGGATGCTCGAAGTGGGTCGCAGTTAAACGATGAAATGGAATTAGATGTTCATTTGGATAGCGACAACATGTGAGAACTGTAATGATCACGGAAAGTGAGAAGAAATTCTAAACGTGCAGACTCTGCTGATGGGGAGATCATTGGCAATGATGATAGGAACACCGGAACCCGTGTGAAGAATGTGGAGGTGGGCGGTGGTGGGCCCACACAGAAAGAGGAACGCCCAACCAAGCCTCCTCTTGCTTCCCACGTTAACTTTGTTGCGTTGTTGCGTTGCTCCTGGGAGTTAACCCATACTCCCAGGAGCAACGCAACTGGTATGTACAGGGATGCCTTAAACCACTTGACCATCACGACCATCCAGGTGCCGGCGGGGAAGTGGTTCATATAGCTCAGGCTATCACTTCCTTATGTCCGGTCGTGATGGTCAAGTGGTTTAAGGCATCCCTGTACATACCAGTTGCGTTGCTCCTGGGAGTATGGGTTCGAGTCACTTCTGGGGTGTGAGTTTTCAGTTGTATCTAGTCCTGGGGACCATTCAGGCTTGTTTGCATTTGTGTTCCTCACGTGTTGCCCCCAAAAATGAGGTGATTTGATAAAATGCTATGCCCAAGATAACCATCCAGGTGCCGGCGGGGAAGTGGTTCATATAGCTCAGGCTATCACTTCCTTATGTCCGGTCGTGATGGTCAAGTGGTTTAAGGCATCCCTGTACATACCAGTTGCGTTGCTCCTGGGAGTATGGGTTCGAGTCACTTCTGGGGTGTGAGTTTTCAGTTGTATCTAGTCCTGGGGACCATTCAGGCTTGTTTGCATTTGTGTTCCTCACGTGTTGCCCCCAAAAATGAGGTGATTTGATAAAATGCTATGCCCAAGATAACCATCCAGGTGCCGGCGGGGAAGTGGTTCATATAGCTCAGGCTATCACTTCCTTATGTCCGGTCGTGATGGTCAAGTGGTTTAAGGCATCCCTGTACATACCAGTTGCGTTGCTCCTGGGAGTATGGGTTCGAGTCACTTCTGGGGTGTGAGTTTTCAGTTGTATCTAGTCCTGGGGACCATTCAGGCTTGTTTGCATTTGTGTTCCTCACGTGTTGCCCCAAAAATGAGGTGATTTGATAAAATGCTATGCCCAAGATAACCATCCAGGTGCCGGCGGGGAAGTGGTTCATATAGCTCAGGCTATCACTTCCTTATGTCCGGTCGTGATGGTCAAGTGGTTTAAGGCATCCCTGTACATACCAGTTGCGTTGCTCCTGGGAGTATGGGTTCGAGTCACTTCTGGGGTGTGAGTTTTCAGTGATATATATATATATATATATATATATATATATATATATATATATATATATATATATATATATATATATATATATATATATTCTTTGCCTTGTGAGGGATTGAATATTATACACCGTAGTCGCTTGTAGGTTTATTGACTGAGACAAACAGATATATATCTGGCCAGCCGAGGTCCTCACTACTGTGGGTCTGTGGAGATGACTGAGCCTGCTGCAAGCATGGCTGGAGACTGTGAATCTGGCATGACGTCAGAGGCCTACTCGGCTGTGATTGGTTATGTTCCAACTGGCGCGGAATTTGAATATAACACCGCTCGGACACGCTACCAAGTCGACGTTCCTTGTCGACAAGCTCTGGCTAGCTATAAAGTTACAATGATACTGAAAGGACCTCGGTGGCATTCAATAATGGCTTACATGTGAAAATTGCATAATAAAACATTGAAAGAAGATCAGGTGTGCGTAATACTAACATCTTGGCATATGCACCAAAAAAAAATTTTGAACATAATAGGTGAAAATCATGGTAACAATGCTTTGATTCAACCAGAGTATGAAGAACATGTGTATGTCTACTTGTCAGATATGAACAATACAACTCAAGGTATTGCCTAAACAAAATTATTAACATGTGTCAATGGCATGTGCTTGAAACAATACAAAATGAAACAATTATTACATTAATGAACAAAATTCTGACCTAACAACCACAAATGAATTTTAAGATTAGATAATGATTTTTTTTTCTTTTCTTTTTTTTGTAATGTACAAGACCAATGTACAATATATTTAATTTGCAATATATTTACAAGTATATACAAGACCTGGAACAAGAAGACTAACATCTGCGTGATAGCAGTCAGGATTCACTGGCCTCAATGTGGTTGCTAGAACATTAATGAAATCTTTATGACAAGCACTGTAAAAAAAAATTACAAATGACAGTAGACTTAACAATGGCATTTAATTTGTAACAAAATAAAATTGAGAAAACATCATACAATATATATATATTGGTAATAATAAGACATGTGGTGGAAATACTGCAAATGAATTATGCCAAACCAAACAGAATAACTGCAGAGTGCACTTAATTGTAAATTCTGCGGATATCTACACCTAGCTCATCCAGAGCACTATACAACTCTGGCTCTGACTGAAGATCAGGAACAGATGAAACTGCATGTGACAAACTATCATCTTGAGGGATAACCTCGTTATCATCTAGCCAATGGACATGTGGTGAGTGCACGGTTGAAACGAGAGGTCTAGATCTAAGATTATAAGTGCTAGTATGGGGTTGCTGAATATCAAGTGGTCTGTCAACCACAGAAGGTGGTGTCCCAATAGGAGGATCTGTCTGGGTAAGTTCATTGTCATCTTCCTCATCAGTGTTGTCAACAGTCATTTTAGCTAACTTCATATGGTCTAAATGCTCATTTATATACTCCCCTGATACTAAATTTTTCAATCTATACTTGTTACCTTTGATAAGCTCGATTACCTTATATGGACCCAAAAATTTCTTAGTTAACTTATACATAGGACCAGACCTGTGTTGGTTAAGTATCATTACTACAGATACAATAGTTATTTTACTGGGTTTAGCTCGTTCATTCCTTGCTCGAGTGAACTCGGCTGTAGTTTTGGACAATTGTTCTCGTATTTTCTTGAATACTAGTTGCATTTGTCTACGCTTTACTTGAACAAAATCACCTACGTTATATAAGGGAGTAGGAGGTACGTTAATCAATTCATTAGGGAGGATCTTATCTGTACCATAAAGAATAGCGTGAGGTGTGTCTCCTGTAGAAACATTAATTGAAGAATTTATAGCACACTGAATTAAGGGTATAAAATCATCCCAATTGTTGTTATCAAAATTCAAAGTGACTCTCAAGGCATCTAAAACTTTCCTGTTAGTACGTTCAGCTAATCCGTTACTTGCCTGATGATAAGGCATGATGCTACATTTTTTAATGTTATATAAATCACACAAGCTAGTTAACCCTTAAATGGCGCATAGCTATATACCCTTTGACACCCACAGGCGCATACAAAAAAAAAAAAAAAAAATTATTTTTTCTTCCTAACCTGTTAATTTGTGTTCACTGATCACAGGAAAAATAGTAAAAAAATCGTAAGTAGAATATATTGGCCGCTATGGGGCAGGGAAGTCTGGCACAAAACAGGCGCTCACTCAGCATGCGTCCCAGGCGGTCTGTTGATCGCCAGCTGTCAGGCTGGAGTTGCCACAAAGAGATAATTGCCTAATTATTTCAATGTCTCTGATTGATTTTTCGTAGTTTTTTTGCTGTAATATTATTCAATAGTGTGTAGTGTGATATATTTATATAATGAAATGGGTGAATCATCGCTGTACTCAAAAATATGGTGTGCATATTGTTGATTCAATTATGTTCATCAAACAGTGAACAAATACTTTATCGGTTGTTATACTATATACACAGGTTATATATAAGTATCTGCATGTTTTGTTCACCATAACGAACCACTAAGTTGCTATTATGAGTCAAAAAAGTAACGAGGAGTGACCGCCGTGTACCAGCCAGCCACTCACGCCCTCCCTCAAGTCATCTGACTCGCCCACATTCTCCTCCCACAATACTGTTTTTGCTTTTATTCACTATATACAGACGCTATATATAAGTATCTACATTCGTGTTCACCATAACGAACCACTAAGTTGGTATGCTGAGTGGCAGTGGCAGACAGTGGCAGCCCGCCACTGGCTGCCACTGCCACTGATGGACCTCACAGTCAGCTGATGGCTGCCGCCCTCAAGGCCACACGCACTATTTCTCCTCCAACAATACTGCTTGTGGTGTTATTACGCTATATACACACATTATATATAAATATCTACTGGTTTTATTCACCAAACTTGTACAAGTAAACTGGTATGGTGCCCAAAGACGTGATCACCAGTAAACAACACAATAATTCCTGCAGACGACGCTCCTCTCACCAAAATGGCGGCTCCCAACCTCCTACTCTTGCTGTTTATACTCTCTATACACACGTTATATATAAGTAGCTACATTTGTGTTCACCATAACGAACCGCTAAGCTGGTATGGTGAGTGCAGTCAGTAAAAGGTGGCCACACACAGTCAGATAACAACGCCACCACCCTCCCTCCCACAGCATTACTCCTCCCTCCATGGAGCACAGCGCTAAATATCATCACAATCCTCTTATTATCAGACCCATGGTCAGTTTTATCACAGTCAGGGGTCTTCTGTAATAATATTATCGCTACATAATAGCATGAACAAGTATATTATGGCATTTTTAGGCGATGCTGTGGTCACAAGCTGAACAGCAGTGCTGTGAGCTCATGCTGCGTGCGTCAGGCTTGGTAGCTTACTCGATACTGAGGCCCATAACACCCGGGAGTTTGGCCCACGATTTTTTTTAAAAATGGCGTCTGTTTACAAGAGCCCTGATGAAGGTGTGGTGAACCCCGTGTATCCGCGGGCCGTTTAAATCTTGCGTAGTACTCCAACGCATCATATGATGCGACGCGCAATTTTCTGCAAGTCGGTCAACGCATCATATGATGCGATGCGCAATTGAAGGGTTAAAATACTATTACTGAATCCTGGACCATTATCTGAAAGGATTACTTTAGGCATACTATATCTACAAATTATGTGGTCATGGAATGCACTGGCTATAGTTTCTGCTGTTTTGTTCGGGATAGGAACTAGTTCGCAAAATCGTGAAAAATTATCGACCATTACAAGCAAATGTTTTGTTCCCTTTTTCTGTTTCCGCAAAATTTGTCAATAAATCCATCGATACTCGTTCCCAAGGAGCTTTAGTTGTTGGGTACATCTGAATTGGATTAGGTCCTGAAACATGTACCTTGTGCTGTAAGCAGGTTAAACATCTGTCAACATAATGAGCAATGTCCTTAGCCATTTTTGGCCAAAAAAACTTTAATCGACCTTATTGGAGTGTACGATCCTTTCCTGGATGTGCACTTGC
>WNGS01145685.1:87558-99619 GCA_020271785.1 Procambarus virginalis | reverse complement strand
CCCACCCCAGTACCTTTGTCCTCCCCACCATTCTCCTTTCCCCCCATCCCCTCGTCCCCACCATCCCAAACTCCCCCGTCCCCTCATCCTTCCCCACCAATACCTTCTCCCTTATCTCCTCGTCCTACCCACCATCTCTTACTTCTGTCCCCTCATCATCACCACCATTTCCCACTCCCTCGTCCGATGCCTTCCCAAATGGTCTGATGTTCCCATCACAGAATTGGGAACATCAAGTGATCTGATGTTCCCATCACTGAAATATAAGAAAAACAGTAAAAAATGAAATGAAAATAAGAAAAATAAAAAAATAAACTATACTCACGAAATGAACGGTATGGTAAATAACACAGCTCAATTACAATGCAATTCACACAAAATAATTAAATCGAGATGAAAATAAATCAAAATCAATGAAAATTCAATGATCTATGCAATCAGAAACATTGAAATGGAATTAATGATATTTAGTATAGTATGTGTGTTGCTCTTACATGCAACAGATGGCGCTGTTTTTCAAGAACAGCATAGTTGTACCTGTCATAGGTGTGGTGTCCATACATATTGTGACGGTAACGTGTTGGAAATGGTGGTCGGCAGTCTTCCAACTAGCAGGTGTCAGTGCTGGGCCACATATATTAAAGTTAAATAAAAAAAAAGAGTGACTGCTTGTCTGATAATCTGTGGTAAGGCAAGATACATGAAAACACAAAATATATAAAATACTTTACTTTAATATAGAAAACACAAAATAAAATAAAGACGATACCTTGGCTTATAAATTAATATAAAAGAAAAATATATAAAATTATAACGAAGTGAAAGGGGGGAACTGGTTACGTTAACAAAATATAATGGTGCTGGGAATATATGCGCTAGCTAAGAACCTCTTATTTGATCACACGAGGTGGGTCAAATTCAGGTGTTCATAGCAGGAGCACGAGATATATTCTGGCTGGCAGAAATGCAAGGGACTCCAACAATAACTGGCGATGATTGTGATTGGCGAGGAACGGGAGTGGTGTGTTGGTTGGCGGCCAATGAGAACGCTGGACGCCCGCAAGTCGCTAGTTAGGCAGTTGAAGGGTTCGGCGCGTCGACCAGGTGTGCAGCAGGTGCTGGAGTGGGGGGAAGGAGGGAGTTGAGGTGCGTGTGGCTGTCTTGATATATACGTTAAGCCACTACAAAACGTATCTTGCATATTGTTGAGGACGTGATGAATTAAGGAGATAGCAGGCTCAATCTCTGGGAAGAGATTATCGTCACAACTCTCCCCCGAAGCCTGCGGTTCTGGTTGAGTCACGTTCATGGGAGGTGGAGCTGCCTCTACCTCAGTGGTGCTGGAGAGGGCGTCTGATATGATGTAGTCAGACTTCTGGGTGTAGCAATCTCCAGGCTGAGATGATGTAGCTGGCAAGCCCATTATAGAAGTAGTCGATGGTTGAGTTGGGCTGTCTGTAGGAAATGAAGATGGTTGTGGTCCATGTAGATGGTGGTGGACTGAGTACTTTGCTGGTATGGAGCAAAGTGTTGTTTGTTCAGGACGACGAGTAGCTCCTTGTTGCTCGTGGTGTCGTTTATGGTAGTTGGTATGTATAGTCTCGTCGCCTTGTTGTACTAGGTCACCCACGTTGCCGGTACCACTGGCGTCGCTATGGAGGATGGGAGACTTGATATCTGGCGATGCGAGAGAAGTATTAGAATATGATAAAGGAGCACAATTATGGTGTTGAAAATGATGGTGAAAATCAGTAAGGTTTCCGAGTTAGAACTGTCTCAGTGTCAGTGCTTTCGGAAGGAGCAGCAGGGAAGGTCTCACTGTGGCTATATGGACCTGTAAATGAGGTGAAATTGGTTAACACAGTGGGAGGAACCCCATGGTAGGGCTTGAGTAAATTGATGTGGCACAGCTGGGTCTTCCGCCGCCTATCGGGGGTCTCGAGAACGTAGTTGAAGTTGTTCCGGCACTCCTTAACACGGTAGGGTCCTGAGAACCTGTTCTGTAAAGGAGAACCTGGGATAGGGAAATAGGCAAGCACTAAGTCTCCTGGTGTAAACTTCCTTACTTTACAGTGCTGGTCGTAACGAGTCTTCATCCTCTCCTGGGCTTTCTGTAGGTTGTTGCTGGCAAAGGAATGGACCCTCTCTAGAATGTGTCGGAGATTTTGAAGATACTGGGGCACATTCTGATGCTCACTGAAGGTGGCATCACGTAGAGAATCCTTGAAAGCCTTGAGAGGTGTACGGCACTTACGTCCGTAGAGCATCTCATAAGGAGATACTCCTAGTGACTCGTTGGGAAGACTTCTGAAAATACACATGATGAGATCAATTTGCCTATCCCAATCCTTTGAGGTCTCATTACAAACTTTTTTAAGAGTGCCTTGATGGTTTGATGACTACGCTCGAGAGAACCCTGTGAAGCAGGATGATAGGGGCTGGACAGTACCTGTTTGATGTTGAACTCCTCCAGAGTCCGTTTGAAGAGATCACTGGTGAAGTTGGTGCCACAGTCGCTCTGAATCTCCCTCGGAAATCCATACTGGGTGAAGATTTTCAGTAGATTCTTCACCACTGTAGCAGCTGTAATATTTTTCACTGGAACTGCTATCGGAAATCTGGTGGTAGGACACAGGATGGTTAAGATATATGCATTGCCTGCACTGGTCCGAGGCAAAGGACCAACGCAGTCGATAATGAGCTTGTGGAACGGTTCCTCAGGCACCTGGATGGGTATCAGTGGTGCTCTGGGAATGGAAACGTTCGGTTTCCCGGCTAACTGACACACGTGGCATAATTTGACATGATTTTGACGTCGTTTACCATACCTGGCCAGTAGTAGTCTTGTCGAATTCCATGGTAAGTCTTGTTGAACCCGTAGTGTGACAAAGCGCCGTGGGCCAGGTGTAGAATCGTGGGCCGCAGGCTGGTAGGAATCACTAGTTGTTCAACGTCTGCCCAATCGTCCTCGTCCTTCAGTTTACTGGGTCTATACCTGCGATAGAGTATTTCGTTCTCCATAAAGAACCCAGGAACACTGTCGGATTGGGTTTCAGCCTGAAAGAATAATGGTGTCAAGGTAAGATCATCTCTCTGTAACTTACGGAACTCCACCGCGGTCAGGTTAGGGGGTAGTTTCGAAGGGTCCTGAGGGACAGCGGTAGCAGTAGAGTCAGCTGGCTGTGGTCGTGCAGCTTGAGCACGGGTGGTCACCATAACAGGAGGAGAACCTTCATCACTCTCTTGAACCTTTGCTGGAACATGTTCAAAAATCGGGTTATCCACCACAGAGTTGCTTACCTCGGATATGTCCTTGACGATCAGGTTGTTTGGTTGTTGGTCTTCTGCCAAGTCGTTGCCCAGGAGAAGTTGCACTCCAGGCATGGGAAAAGGCTTTTCCCTGACGGCGACTTGGACTTCACCGGTCACGAAGGGACAATCTAGGTAAACTCGGCAAGTGGATAAGGAGTTGTAGCAGTAAGGTCAGTGATGAACACAGTCTCTCCTGTGTAGGCGACGTTGGGCACAGCTGATTTCAAGACGATCGATTGTAGAGCCGCTGTGTCCCGTAGGATCTTAAGTCCGAAACGTCCCTCTGAATCTGAACCGTGGGTAGAGATAGTTCCTGGATATAGATGCTTGGTAAAGAGAGAGAGATCATTAGCATGAACACCAACATTCATTACAGGCTTACCGGACTTAGGGTGAGTAGGTTTAGACTTAGGGGGTTCGATGTTACCTTTAGATTGGGACTTACCACATTTGTCAATGGTGTGTCCATATAGTCGACAATACCTGCAGTACAGTTGAGAGGTACCTTGATCTGGGCTCGCTTTCTCGTAACTGTACCAAGACTTCTTGCTGGTAGGTTCTGGAGTCAGCCGGTGGATGAGGCTGTAAGTGTCAGCTGACTTCGCGCACTTCACTAAATCCGTCTCTTCCTTGTCTGCTAAGTATAGGCGGACAGGAGGAGGTACACGTCTCAAAAATTCTTCAACCAGTATGAGGTTGACAAGCTCTGAAAAAGTAGAGACATGTGCTGCCTCCAGCCATTTCATGAAATATCTTCGTTTGGTGTTAGCAAATTCTAAGAAGGTGGTGGTACTTGCCTTGACGTAGTCACGAAACTTTCGTCGATAGCTTTCGGTGGAGAGAAGGTAGGCGTCCAACACAGCTTGTTTCAGGGTGGTGTAGTCGTTTTCCGAAGCCAAAGTGCTGAGTGTGACTGCTGCTCTACCTGTTAAATGTACTCTGAGAAGGGTAGCCCATTGGTCGTCAGGCCAATTAAGTTGATCAGCAAGGGTCTCAAAAGTGGTAAAGAACACATCAACCTCCGTTTCGATGAACGGGGGCATTAACTTACTTGCATGGGAGATATTGAAACTGGGAGGAAGACTAGCTGCCGCTTGTTGGAGTTGAGCTTGGTGTGCAGCGTCCCTCGCGAGTTCTCGGTCACGACAGTTTAGAGCTGCTTCTGCCTGTCGTTTGTCGTGGTCACGCTGCATCTCGAGTCGCTGTTGGTATAAGGCCAACTCTCGTTCACTTTCTTCCTTCCGGATGGCAGCTGCTTCCTTGGCCAGGGCTGCCTCACGCTCCTTGAGGCGGATTTCTCTTTCTTGTTCTTCCCTTCTGAGGGCAGCTTCACGCTCTCTGATTGCAGCTTCACGTTCTCTGATTGCAGCTGCTTCCTTTTGTTGCTCTCGCTCGATCTTAGCAAGTTCTAACTTGAGTTTGATTGCTGTCAAGTCATGTTTATCTGAAATAGTGTATTGGTCATGAGTATCAGAATCTATCTTCCCTTCATCCAAAAGATGATCTACAATTAGATTATTTACGGTATATTTGTTGGCACCAGGGGGAACTTCCAATTGATACTCGTGTGCAAGAGTTAACAAATCGACCCTCTTAGCGTGACGTAAGGTCCCTATTTCACCTTCTGGATCTGTTTTGAATGCTTGTAGGCGGAACATTGTGAAAATATAGCAAAATATAGGAGACACGAATATACAGTGAGAATATGGTGAATGTCAGAAACAGGAAACGTGGCAACTGATACCTATCCTGTGGGGAATTATTAATAATTAAAGTTAATTCAAGATGGTAAATGAATAAGGTCGCAGGAAATCTTGTACCTGGTACTCACTGTGGGAGGATAAAGGCAAGAAACTCCTACTAATTAGTGGAAACTGAGTTTAAAAGACAAGTGAAACACTAAATGGCTTCAAAATAAATGAGGTAGTCCAAAAAATGTAGTCATACCTTGCCAAGTCACTATAGAACATAAGCAAAGGTACCCACTGAAATTGAATATGGTATTTACAGAATTAGCGAACTTTGTGCTCAAAAGAAAGAACGCCAATTCCCTACCTTAGGTAAATACCATCAGTCTGACCGACGAGTAGGGGTGCGAGTGTCAACTGGTGACGAGAACTATCGGCGAGGTCCCAATTCGCCAATAATATTTCGTGCTAGAGGATCTAAAGCCCTCTTTTTCCTCCTAGAGTCGGATTGCAGGACTTAGGTGCTATTGACCCGGAGACAGACCACAGTACCAGGGTACCTATGTGATAATCTGTCAAAAAGTGAGAAATATCTGGGGACAAAAGATGTTAAACACGGATAATAACACGGAAGGGGGAGACGACCAATTAAGAGTATGACTGCGGCCTACAGTCACCACGTAATCCAAAGTTGTCTCACTCTCACCATATGCTATTCCCGTAATGCACAATATACACAGCATCATATAAAATAAAAAATGATTAATGTAAATAATGGAAGCAAGGGAAATGAAAGCCAAGTATGCTTACCACAATTACCAATACCTGAGTGAAGCTCCGTGGACAGGCCCCCATTTATATGTGACGGAAACGTGTTGGAAATGGTGGTCGGCAGTCTTCCAACTAGCAGGTGTCAGTGCTGGGCCACATATACTAAATTTAAAATAAAAAAAAAGGAAAAAAAAGAGTGACTGCTTGTCTGATAATCTGTGGTAAGGCAAGAAACACGAAAACACAAAATATAACAAAATACTTTACTTTAATATAGAAAACACAAAATAAAATAAAGACGATACCTTGGCATATATATAATATAATGTAAAAGAAAAATATATAAAATTATAACAAAGTGAAAAGGGGGGAACTGGTTACGTTAACAAAATAAAATGGTGCTGGGAATATATGCGCTAGCTAAGAACCTCTTATTTGATCACATGAGGTGGGTCAAATTCAGGTGTTCATAGCAGGAGCACGAGATATATTCTGGCTGGCAGAAATGCAAGGGACTCGAACAATAACTGGCGACGATCGTGATTGGCGAGGAATGGGAGTGGTGTGTTGGTTGGCGGCCAATGAGAACGCTCGACGGCCGCAAGTCGCTAGTTAGGCAGTTGAAGGGTTCGGCGCGTCGACCAGGTGTGCAGCAGGTGCTGGAGTGGGGGGAAGGAGGGAGTTGAGGTGCGTGTGGCTGTCTTGATATATACGTTAAGCCACTACAAAACATATCTCGCATATTGTTGAGGACGTGACGAATTAAGGAGATAGCAGGCTCAATCTCTGGGAAGAGATTATCGTCACAATATATATATATATATATATATATATATATATATATATATATATATATATATATATATATATATATATATATATATATATATATATATATATATATATTTATATATTGTGACGATAATCTCTTTCAAGAGAGATTGAGCCTGCTCTTCCCTATATAAAGTTACTTACATATATACAAGAATAAGATGCTACCTTCAAGATACGTATACCAGTAGCACAAAACGTTTTGGCCAGGAGGCAAAACATACCCCCAGCTCCACACTCCCTCCACGCCGGCTCGTCTGTCCTCAACCAGCAAACAACCCTTCCCAGCCTGCCTGCTTCTGATTGGTGACCAGCCGACTGCACACCTGCACCTCTGCACTCAGCGCCCTCTACCTGAGTCGATGTCTGGGCTTGAACCAGCCATTGAAGTCAGAATATCCTTGTGCTCTCAAGCTGTGAACAACCAACTGATACACGTCCTGTTTACTGGTGGAGGTTCTCAGCTAGCGCCCATATTCTCAGCACCTTTATTGCATTTTTGTCTTTATATTATTCCTAGAGTAAATTACCCCTATTCTTCATTTTTTATGTTATATTTTTTGACTTGTTTGTTCGCACTGTACAACCCAAGGGATTGTCTTTGTTTTTTATTTACTTTTCATTTAATTAAAATTTCATTGTTCATACTATGTGTTTTGCGTGTCTTCCCTTACTTTACCACAGACAACAGCCAAGCAGTCTTTTTTTTGTGTAAATGTGACAGGCATTGACACCAGCCATTAGGAAGACTACGGAACATCTACATTCCTACACTTTCCCTTCACATTTCATGGGGGCCTGTCCAAGGAGCTTCACTCGGGTACTAGTACTAAAATATAAATTTGTGGTAAGTGTACTTGGCTTTGCTACAGTTGCTTTTCAATATTTTCATTACTTCTCATATTTATATGGTGCTGTGTGTATTGTGCATTCCGAGAGTAGCATATGGTGAGTGTTGGATAACTTTGGATTACGTGGTGACTGGAGGCCTCAGTCATTCTCTTAATTGGTCATCCCTCCCTCAGTGTTATTACTCGTGTTTACCACCTTTTGTCCCTAGGATATTTCTCACTCAGACAGATCATCATTTTGGTACCCTGGTACTTTGATTTGTCTTCGGGTCAAAGCACCCTATCTTCTGCAATCCAACCGAAGGAGGATACAGAGGGCCATAGTTCCTCTAGCACGGACTACGTTGCTGAGTTGGGACCTCAGCAGCAGTTCTCGTCACCAGTTGACAATGGCACCCCTACACGTTGGTCAGAGATGATGATATTTACTTAGGTAGGGAATTAGCTTTCTTTTTTCAGAGCATAAAGTTCGCTAATTCTGTAAGTATCATATTTCATTTAGTGGGAAAACCCTTGCTTATGTTCTATAGAGACTCGGCGAGGTATGCCTACATTCTTGGACTACCTTATTCACTTTTCAAGTAATTAAATGTTTCATTTGTTTTAGGAACTATCGGTTTCATTTATTTAGTAGGATTTTCTTGCCCTTATTTTCTTACATTGAGTACCGGGTACAAGATTTCCTGCGATTTTGATTGACTAATCATTTACCATCCTAAAATTAACGTTAATTGTTAACGATTAAAATTCCACAGGATAGTTACCAGTTGCCACGTTATCCTGTTTCTGACATTTACCATACAAGTATATTCAGTGTACATTTATTTGCTATTTTTCACCATGTTTCGTCTCCCAGCTTTCTGTAACAATCCAGCAGGTGAAATAAGGACCTGAAGTCGTGCCAAAAGGACCGAATTACAAACTCTTGCACACGAGTATCAACTAGATGTTCCCCATGGAGCAAACAAAAATAACTTGCATAATTTAATATTGGATCACCTCTTAGATGAAGGGAAGATTGACTCTGAAACTCACGAAAATTATTCTATTGCAGATAGACATTCTCTGACAACTATGAAGCTAAAGCTAGAACTTGCAAAGATCGAGCGAGAACAACAAAAAAAGCCCTCCAACAACAAAAAGAAGCTCTACAAATGAGGGAAAAAGAGGCTGCCATAAGGAAGGAAGAGCAAGAACGCGAGATGGCCCGAAAGAAAGAAGAGGCTGCCCTCGAAGAACGTGAGGCTGCCCTCAAAGAATGTTAGGCTGCCCTCAAAGAGCGGGAGGTTACCCTACTCCGTGAGCGAGAGTGGGAGCAGCTTGAAGCAAGAAAACGTGACCTGGAGATACAACGGGAGCACAATGAACTGCAAGCTGATCGTGCTCTCGAATATCGTCGACAAGAACTAGCGTTGAAAACTACACACCACACTCAGCGCCAACAAGCTACCGCTAGTCTTCCTGTAAGTTTCAATTTCCCATGCAAGAAAGTTAAAGCCACCATTCGTTGAGACAGAAATTGACATGTTTTTCACCACTTTTGAGAACGTAGGTAAAAAACTTAGCTGGCCTACAGATCAATGGTCTACCCTTCTCAGAGTGCATCTCACAGGTAGAGCTGCAGTTACTCTCAGTACCTTAGCGTCTGAGAATGACTACCAGACCCTGAAGCAAGCAGTTTTGGACGCCTACCTTCTCTCCACCGAAAGCTACCGACGAACATTCCGGGATTATCTAAAGGCAAGTACCACCACCTTTCTAGAATTTGCCAATACAAAGAAAAGATATATCATGAATTGGCTGGAAGCAGCACATGTCTCTACATTTGCAGAACTCCTCAACCTCATGCTAGTTGAGGAATTCTTGAGACGTGTTCCCCCTTCCGTCCGTTTATATTTAGCAAATAAAGAAGAAACCGACCACATCAAATGTGCAAAGTCAGCTGACACCTACAGCCTCATCCACCGGCTAACACCAGAACCACCTTCCAGTAAGAAGTCTTGGTACAGTTACGATAAAGTGAGTACAGATCAAGCGAGCTCTCAATTGTATTGTAAGTATTGCAAACTCTATGGACATACCATAGATAGATGTGGGAAGGCTCAATACAAAGGCAATAATGAAACTACTAAACCCAAACAGACTCCTCCTAAGTCCGGTAAGCCTGTGATGAATGTTGGTGTTCCTGTTAATGATCTTTCTCTCTTCTGTAAACACCTGTATCCTGGAACTGTCTCTACCAACGGTACAGATTCGGAGGGACGTTTCAAATTGAAGATCTTGAGGGACACAGCGGCTCTTCAGTCCATAATATTGAAATCAGCTGTGCCTAACATCACCTACACCGGGGAAACCGTCCTTATCACTGACCTCACTGCTACCACTCCACTCGCCAGAGTCCACCTGGATTGTCCCTTCGTGACCGGTGAAGTCCAAGTCGCCATCAGGGAAAGCCTTTTCCCATGCCTGGAGTGCAACTTCTCCTGGGCAACGACTTGGCAGAAGATCTGCAACCGTCCAACCTGATCATCATGGACAAACCCCAGGTGTGTACCTCTGTAATGGATAATCCCATCTTTGAGTATGTTCCAGCAGAGGTCCAAGAAAGTGATGAAGTTTCTCCTCCGGTTTTGGTGACCACCCGTGCACAAGCTGCACGACCGCAACCAGCTGACTCTACTGCTACCGCTGTCCCTCAAGACCCTCAGAATCTACCACCGAATCTTACTAAGTTGGAGTTCCGTAAGTTACAGAGGGAGGATCCTTCATTAACACCATTATTCTTCCAGGCTGAGACTCAACCTGACAGTATTCCTGGGTTTTTCCTAGAGAATCAGTTGCTCTACCGCAGGTACAGACCCAGTAAGCTGAAGGAGGATGACGATTGGGCCAATGTCGAACAACTAGTGATTCCCACCAGCCTACGGCCCGATATTCTACACCTGGCCCACGGAGCACTTTCTCACTATGGTTTTAACAAAACCTACCACGGAATCAGACAAGACTACTACTGGCCAGGTATGGTTAAAGACGTCAAAAGTACGTACACAGTGTCATACATGTCAGATGGCAGGTAAACCTAACATCTCTATCCCAAGGCTCCATTGACTCCATCCAGGTGCCTGCGGAACCTTTCCACAGACTCATCATAGACTGTGTTGGTCCTTTACCCCGGACCAGTTCTGGCAACGCCTATATACTAACCATCCTGTGTCCTACCACCAGATTCCCCATAGCAGTTCCAGTAAAGATTACGGCTGCTACTGTGGTGAAACAACTATTGAAGATCTTCACCCAGTATGGATTTCCAAGAGAGGTTCAAAGTGACTGTGGCACCAACTTCACCAGTGATCTCTTCAAGAAGACACTGGAAGAGTTCAACATCACACAGGTATTGTCCAGCCCCTATCATCCTGCTTGAACGTAGTCATCAGACTATTAAAGCACTCCTAAAGAAATTTTGCAATGAAACTTGAAGGACTGGATAAACAACTTGACCTCATTATGTGCATTTTCAGAAGTCTCCCCAATGAGTCTAGGAGTATCTCCTTATGAGATGCTCTACGGACGTAAGTGCCGTACTCCTCTCAAAGCTTTTAAAGACTCTCTACGTAATGCCACCTTCAGTGACCCTCAGAATGTGCCCCAGTTTCTTCAAAACTTAAAACACATTCTAGAGAGAGTACGTAAATTTGCTAATGACAATCTATTGAAAGCTCAGGAGAGGATGAAGACTCATTTTGACCAAAGCAGCAAAATAAGGAAATTTAAACCAGGAGACTTCGTGTTGGCATATTTTCCTATCCCAGGTTCTCCATTGCAAAACAAGGTTTCAGGACCTACCGCATCAAGGAGTGCAGAAACAACCACAACTACGTTCTTGAGACTCCAGATAGGCGGCGGAAGACCCAGTTGTGCCACGTCAACTCCTGAAGCAGTATCAAGGTACTCCCCACTGTGTGGTATCATTCTCCACATTTAAAGGTCCATACCTCACAGTGAGACCTTCCTGCTTCTCCTCCCGAAAGCACTAACACTGAGTCAGTGCTTCCAACTCGGAAATCCTAACTGATCTTCATACCTATTTGCAGGACAGTAATAGTGCACTCTCATCAAAATCTTCAAGGAACATCAGAAGTTGTTCAGCGATGATCCACAAGAGTGTAATGTGGTTCAGCACGACATCCAGCTACTCCCTGACACCCGGCCGATTCGTCAACCCTTCTACCGAATCAGCCGAGCAAAAAGGAAGTTATGCGTGCTGAGGTACAGTACCTCCTGGATCATGGGCTGGCCACCCCTTGTGAGTCCCCTTGGCCTCACACCTGCATCTTGGTGCCGAAACCGCAGGTAAAGTGAGGTGTACGATTATCGGAAATTGAATCTTGTGACTGTCAAGGATGCGTACCCATTACCTAGAATAGATGACATCCTTGACGCCATTGGTAATGCTCGGTATTTGTCCACGCTAGACTTACTCAAAGGATACTACCAAGTATGTGTGACAGAGCGAGCTAAGGCGATATCTGCCTTCACCACTCTTTTGGCCTTACAGATATGAACGCCTTCCCTTAGACTTGTAATGCCCGGCCACCTTCCAGCGAGCTG
>WNGS01145685.1:37596-66651 GCA_020271785.1 Procambarus virginalis | reverse complement strand
AGATCCTATATGGGAGATGTGAGGTCCCATGTGTGTGGTATAGTGAGGTCAGAAGTGTGATATGTGAGGTCCTTAGTGTGAGGTGTGCTGTCCCATGTGTGAAATGTGAGGTCGCTAGTGTGAGGTGTGAGGTCCCAAGTGTGAGGTGTGACGTACCTCACAAGTGAGAGAAGTGAGGTCTTAAATGTGAGATGTGAGGTCCCAAGTGAGAGATGTGAGGTCCCAAGTGTGAGATGTGATGTCCCAAATGTTAGGTGTGAGGTCCCAAGAGTGAGGTGTGAGGTCCCAAGTGTGAGATGTTAGTTCCCAAGTGTGAGATGTGAGGTCCCAAGTGTGATGTGTGAGGTTCCATGAGTGAGGTGTGAGGTCCCAAGTGAAACGTAAGGTCCCAATGATGTGATGTGAGACCCCAAATGAGACATGTGAGTTCTCAGATGTGAGGTGTGAGTTCCCAAGTATGAAGTCTGAGATCGAAAGTTAGAGATGTGAGGTCCCAAGTGTGAGGTATGAGATCCCAAGTATGAGATATGATGTTACATGTGTGAAGAGTGAGGTCCCAAGTATGAGATGTGAGGTCGCAAGTGTGAGGTGTGAAGTCCCAAGTAAAGATGTGAGGTCCCAAATGTGAAGTGTGAGGTCCCAAGTGTGAGATATAATGTCCTTGTGTGAAGTGTGAGGTCCCAAGTGTGAAATGTGAGTTCCCATGTGTGAAGTGTAATGTCTAATGTGGGAGATGTGAGGTCCCAAGTGTTAAGTGTGACGTCCCAAGTGAGAATTGTGAGGTACCAAGTGTGAGATGTGAGGTCCCAAGTGTGAGATGTGTGGTTCTAAGTGTGAGATATGATGTCCCATGTGTGAAGTGTGAGGTCCCAAGTGTGAGGCGTGAGGTCCCAAGTGTAAGATGTGATGTCCCATGTGTTAAGTGTGAGGTCTAATGTGGGAGATGTGAGGTTCGATGTGTGAGGTGTGAGGTCCCATGTGTGAGGTGTGAGGTCCTATGTTCGGGATGTGAGGTCCTAAGTATGAGATGTGAGGTGTGAGGTCCCAAGTGTGCAGTGTGAGGTCCCATGTGTGAGGTGTGAGGTCGCATGTGTGAGGTATGAGGTCCCATGTGTGAGGTGTGAGCTCCCTAGTGTGAGAAGTGAGTCCCAAGTTTGAGATGTGAGATCCCAAGTGTGATATGTGAGGTCTGAAGTTTGAGATGTGAGGTCCCAAGTGTGAGGTGTGAGGTCCCAAAAGTGAGGTTTCAGGTTACAAGTGTGAGGTGTATAGTCCCTTTCGTGAGATGTGAGGTCCCAAGTGTGAGATGTGAGGTCCCATAAGTGAGGTGTGAGGTTCCAAGTGAAACTTGATGTCCCAAGTGTGAGATGTGAGTTCTCAGGTGTGAGGTGTGAGGTCGCAAATGTGAGATGTGAGGTCCAAAGTGTCAGGTACCAAGTGTGATGGGTTAGGTCCAAAGTGTGAAGTTTGAGGTCCAAAGTGGAGGTGTGAGGTCCCTAGTGTCAGAAGTGAGTTTCCAAATATGAGAGGTGAAGTCCCAAGTGTGAAATGTGAGGTCGCAAGTGTGAGATGTAAGGTCCGAAGTGTGAGATGTGAGGTCCGAAGTGTGAGGTGTGAGGTCCCAAAAGTGAGATGTGAGGTCCCAAGTGTGAGATGTGAGGGTCCCAGGTGTGAGATGTGAGTTCCTCATGTGTGAGGTGTGAGGTCCAAGAGTGTGATATGAGGTCCCACGTGTGAGATATGAGGTCTCAAGTGAGAGATGTGAGGTCCTATATCGGAGATGTGAGGTCCTCATGTGTGAGGTGTGACGTACCTCCCAAGTGAGAGAAGTGAAGTCTTAAATGTGAGATGTGAGGTCCCAAGTGTGAGCTGTGAGGTCGCATGTGTGAGTTGTGAGTTCCAAAGTTAGAGATGTTAGGTCCCACGTGTGAGATGTGAGGTCCCAAGTGTGAGATGTGAGGTCCCAACTGTGAGATGTGAGGTCCCAAATGTTAGGTGTGAAGTCCCAAGAGTGTGTTGTGAGGTCCCAAGTGAGAGATGTGAGTTCTCAGGTGTGAGGTCCCAAGTATGAAGTTTGAGATCCAAAGTGTGAGATGTGAAGTCATAAGTGTGAGATGTGAGGTCCCAAGTGTGAGATGTGAGGTCCAAAGTTAGAGATGTGAGGTCCCAAGTGTGAGGTGTGATGTCCCAAGTAATGATGTGAGGTCCCATGTGTGAGGTATGAGGTCCTAAATGAGAGATGTGAGGCCCCAAGTGTGAGGTGTGAGGTCCCAAGTGTGAGATGCGAAGTCCTAAGTGTGACATGTGCGGTCGCAAGAGTGAGATGTGAGGTCTAAATTTAGAGATGTGAGGTCCCAAGTGTGAGGTGTGATGTCCCAAGTAAAGATGTGAGGTCCCAAGTGTGAGGTGTGAGGTCCCAAGTGTGAGATGTGATGTCCCATGTGTAAAGTGTGAGGTCCCAAGTGTGAAATGTGAGGTCCCAAGTGTGAGATGTGATGTCCCATGTGTGAAGTGTGAAGTCTCAGGTGTGAAGTGTGAGGTCCCATGTGTGAGATGTGAGGTCCCATGCGTGAAGTGTGAGGTCCCATGTGTGAGATGTGAGGTCCCAAGTGTGAGATGTGACGTCCCAAGTGTGAGATGTGAGATCCCATGTGTGACGTGTGAGGTCCCATGTGGGAGATGTGAGGTCCCAAGTGTGAGATCTGAGGTCCCAAGTGTGATATATTAGGAACCAAGTATGAAGTGTGAGGTCCCATGTGTGAGGTGTGAGGGAAGTTTAAACACGGCACCCAGAGTTAAGTGAATTGTTGCGTGTGAGTGGTAGCTTGAGGTGAGAGTGAAGGCACTCTCCCGGCGGCATTAACCTTGTTCAGAGGCAAATTCAATTGCAAGAATGTTTCCACCGGCGAAATAAATGAATTGGGAATGTAAATTTCCCTCACATTTGTAATTCTGAAGGAATAGTAGTGATGACCTTGTGAAGTGCTTTGTTAACAGTAGCTTATAGGAAGGTTGTTGAGTGTGTTGTGGTGGAGGGTAGTGAACTCACCAAATTGTATTCACCTAGTTTTGCTTGCAGGGGTTGAGTTTCGGCTCTTCGGTCCCGCCTCACAACCGTCAGTCATTTGGTGTACAGATTCCTGAGCCTACTGGGCTCTATCATATCTACATATGAAAGAGTGTATGTATATGAATCCTAGTCACAGCTGTGGTGTTTGTGTGTACTGAGGAAGTCTTGGTTGTAGGGTTGATATAAAGTCATGGCTTGGTTACTGACTTTAATACTTATAAACAGTTACATGACGAGCTGCTTACAAGCTTGGCGGGCGTCCTGTACGCTCTTGTTTACCTCCTGCCGGCGTCTAAGCCGCAGCACATAGAAAACGGATGGTACCGTTTTCTGTGAACATGACATCCCTCCTTTTCTTTAAAAAGAACGAATACAGGATGTCTACCATGCTTGTAGCACAAAGCAAAGTTATTGACACAAAGTAAGTTATTAACATATCAAGAGATATTGCATACATTTAACATTAATTAAGCATACAAAGAATTTAAACAACTTAATCTTTACCACAAAGAATTTCAATGTTAAAAATACATATGCAATGTTAAACAAAAATGAAAATACTTTTCATTACATGGGAACACAATTAATCATCAAATCATGTAGGGCGTTTAACATGACGTTTAGGACGAGAGTCCTTAAATACGAGAATATCCCTTGATGAATTGTTTATTGAGTTATAACTCATTTTGTCTTTTTCTTTTGCACGACTTTGCACTTCATCCTTTTCTACACTAGTTGGAATCACTTTGAAATAAGCCATATTACGTGTTATACTATGATCTCTATTACTCGCTGTTACCATAGTTCCTTTTACACTAATCACTTTATATGGTTTTGTATCATACGGCATATCTAGCTTTCCCTCTTTTTTCTTTTTAACTAGAACAGTGTCTCCAACCTTTATGAATTGTTCCTTTGCACGTTGATCATGAGCAATTTTCATTTTGCCTTTGGCTAGTGCATCCTTCTGAGCGAGACGTTTATCCGTTACCTCGGCTGGCATGACAGGTAGTGTGATCCTCATAGGACGTCCAAATAAGAGTTCGCCAGGCGACTTGCCCAGTGTTCCATGCGGTGTAGCATGGTAGTTCCTGAGAAAAGCATACATAGCTTGTTTCCATGATCGTCCTTCGGCATGAGCACAGCGTACATCTTTCATGAGAGGTTGCATGAACCTCTCGACTTCACCATTTGCTTGAGGATGTAGTGGCATCACACGGCGGTGTTTGAATCCAAAATGCTCAGCAAAGTTGACGAAGTCTTGTCCATTGAATGGCGGTCCATTGTCCGTCTTGACAACTTCCGGAATGCCAAAGTTTGAAAAGATCTTGTCGAGCTTCGGGATGACAGCCTTTGCAGATGTGGAAGTGATGATTTCTGCTTCTGGATAATGTGAGTGATCATTAATGACTCCCATCAAGTACTCTCCAGTTGGTAGCGGTCCGCAGAAGTCCATCGATACTTCCGTCCATGGTGCAGCAGGTAGTGGTGAAGGTTGTAGAGGTGTTGGTCTTGAAGTATCCACTGCAGCTTGGCAAGGGACACAGGCATCATGCATGTCCTTAGCTTGACGATCAATGCCAGGAAACCACACCTTTTCTCGTAGCAGCTGTTTGGTCCTAACAAGACCTTGGTGTCCTTGATGCGCAAGCTTCAGAGCACGCTGCTGGAGAACAGCTGGAATGACGATACGAGTACCTCGCAGCACGGTGTCGCGTTGTTGCGTAACACTTAATTCTGTCTGGATGCGTTCAAGTGCTTTGAATGCATCTTGGTCAACTCCTGAGGGTGGGATGCGTGGAAACTTTTTCTTAGTCAATGCATCCACTGTTGCTTGCAGAGTTGGGTCCTCGAGGGTTGCAGTACGGATTTCATCAAGAATAAGAGCCTTAGGGACTGCATCACAGGTTACAGAGTGTACATATTCCTCGGCAACTTGCTGATGCTTGGTGATGGTGAAACTGTTGGCAGGATGTCGACTGATGTAATCAGCGGGATTGCCTGCATCCGGCTTGTATTTCACAGTGAAGTTGTATGGTTGCAGACGAAGAGCCCATCTCTCAATGCGAGCTGGTGGTTTGGACTTTGGATTAATGAAGATGGTCTCCAACGGTTTGTGGACCGTGACTATCGTGGTGAAGGTTGCACCAAGCAGATACACATTGAAGTGTTCACAGCCCCATACAAGAGCAAGAGCTTCCTTCTCTGTCTGACTGTATCGATGCTCAACATCTGTGAGAGAACGGCTGGCGTAGGCAATTACTACTCTGGAATCTGGTTGACCAGGTTTGTGTTGGGCTAACACAGCACCTAAACCAACAGGACTAGCATCCACCGTTAACTCAGTGTCCATTGATGGATCAAAGTACGCAGCAGTCGCATTTTCTACTAATGCATCTTTCACAGCATCAAATGCATTTTGCTCGATATTGCTCCAGTACCATGATGCATTTTTCTTCAGGAGCTCACGTAGAGGCTTCGTAATGGTAGCAAAATCTGGAATGAAGCGAGAACAGTAGTTTGCCATTCCCAGAAAACTATGTACTTCAGTGGATGTTGAAGGAGGTGCAGCATTCTTGATATCTGCAACTTTCTTAGGATTTGGAAATAGACCTTTGTCACTAAGTACATGTCCAAAGAATTCAATTTTATGTTGATTGAACTCACACTTTGCTCGGCTTAGTGTCAGATTCTTTTCTGGTAAGCGTTGCAATGTTGCACGAAGAGCTTTGTCGTGTTCAGCTTGGGTACGGCCATAAACAATGATGTCATCAGACATGTTGTCAGCATTAGGTATATCTTGCAATACCTGGCTGATGATGTGCTGGAATACCTCAGCAGCACTGTTAATACCAAAACTCAGGCGCTTGTACCTATACAGACCTCGATGTGTCGTAAACGTTGTGATGAATCGAGTCTCATCATCTAGTTCAAGCTGATGATAGCCCTTGTTTAAATCTAACTTGCTAAATACAGTTGCACCATTCAAGCGGTAAATCATATCATCTACAATGGGTGTACGATGGTGTTCACGCATTATTGCCTTGTTGGGAACACGCATGTCTACACAAATGCGTATCTCATCTGGATTCTTCGGCATTGGTGGAGTGACAATTGGGCTTACCCCATGGTGTTGGTTACATGGCTTGGTTACTGACTTTAATACTTATAAACGATTACATGACTATCTGCTTACAAGCTGGTAGCGTCCTGTACGCTCTTGTTTACCTCCTGTCGGCGTCTGAGCCACAGCACATAGAAAACGGATGGTACCGTTTTCTGTGAACATGACAACGGCCCTTGTGGATTTGTTCAACAGTGTTTGGAGTCAGCCTCCACCACATCGCTTACTAGTGCATTCCATTAACTAACTACTCTGTCACTGACAAAGTTCTTTCTAACGTCTCTGTGGCTCATTTGGGTACTCAGTTTCCACCTGTTTTTCCCTGTGCGTGTACCCCCCGTGTTAAATAATCCATCCTTGTCTACCTTGTCAATTACCCTGACAATTTTGTATGTGATGATCATGTCTTCCCAAGCTCTTCTGTCTACCAGTGTCCTGAGGTGTATTTCACGCAGCCTTTCCTCGTAACTCATGCCTCTGAATTTGTTTCCAGTTTCGTCTTGTATTTGACAAGGTACGGGCTCCATGCTGATGCTGCATAAACCAAGATTGGCCTTACATACGTGGTATGAAAGGTTCTGAAAGATTCCTAACACAGGTTTCTGAAGGCAGTTCTGATGTTAGTAAGCCTCGCATACGCCGTCGATGTTATTCTTTAGATGAGGGCTTCAAGAGACAGGTTTGGCGTGATATCAACTCCTAGATCTTTCTCTCTGTCCGTTTCGTGAAGGACTTCATCTCCCATTCGGTATCCAGTGTGTGGCCCTCCTATTTCCTCCACCTAGTTTCATTACCTTACATTTACTTTGAAATGAACTTTAGTAGACATTTGTTGAACAGCCGGTCGGCCAAGCGGACAGCACGCGGGACTTGTGATCCTGTGGTCCTGGGTTCGATCCCAGGCGCCGGCGAGAAACAATGGGCAGAGTTTCTTTCACCCTATGCCCTTGTTACCTAGCAGTAAAATAGGTACCTGGGTGTTAGTCAGCTGTCACAGGCTGCTTCCTGGGGGTGGAGGCCTGGTCGAGGACCGGGCCGCGGGGACACTAAAAAAGCCCCGAAATCATCTCAAGATAACCATTCCTTCCGTTTGTTAGGTCATCTTGTAGCCTCATACTATCTTCCTCTGCTTAATCATCCTCATATTTTTTTTACGTCATTTGCAAACATTAAGAGGAACGAGTCTATTCCCTCTGGGGGGATCATTTACATATATATCAGAAGTAGTATAGGTCCATGGACTGATCCCTGTAGTACTCCACTGGTGATGCCTCGTCACTCCGATAAATCACCCTCACAGTGACTCACTGTCTTCTGTTGCTTTAGTACTCCCTTATACAGTGGAGTACCTTTTCTTTCACTCCTGCCTGCATCTCCAGCTTGTGCACTAGTCTCTTATGTGGTACTGTGTCAAAAGCTTTCTGGCAGTCGAAAAGAAGGCAGTCTGCCCTCACTTTCTTGCCTGATATTTGTTGCCTGGTCATAGAAATCAGTTAAGCCTGTGAGGCAGACTTGCCATCCTTGAATCCATTCTAATGTTGTGTTACAAAGTTATTTCGCTCCAGATGTTCCACTGGCTTTTTTTTCGCATAATCTTCTCCATCATCTTGTATGGTATGCAAGTTAAGGACACTGACCTGTTATTCAGTACCTCCTGTCTTATCCCCTTCTTGAATATTGGGACTACATTAGCCGTTTTCCAAATTTTTGGCATTTCACCTGTTACCAGTGATTTGTTATACACTATGGAGATTGGCAGGCACAGTGCTTCTGCTCCTTCCTTCTGTATCCAAGGTGGGATTCCATCTGGGCCTATAGCCTTTATCACATCCAAATCTAGCAGATGCTTTCTCACCTCCCCACTGGCAATCACAAACTCCTCTACTGGTGTCTGGTAAGATATTCCCTCTCTTATCTCTGTGACTTCCCCTTGCTCTACTGTGAAGACCTCCTAGAATTTCTTATTCAGTTCCTTGTACACTTCCTTGTCATTAGTAGTGAATTTGTCTACCCCTATCGTCAGTTCATTACTTGTTCCTTCACTGTTGTTTTCTCCTGATGTGGCAATGAAGCAATTTAAAGATGAGTCTTTGCCTTGCTTGCGATTTCATTTTCATATTGTCCTTCTGCCTCTCTTCTTACCCTGACGTATTCATTCCTGGCACTCAGGTACAGTGAGTGTACCTGAGTGCCAGGTACACTCACTGTACCTCTGCTCCCAAGTGTTCTGTTATTTTAATAGTTTCCCCCTGCCCTTGTACTTTGTTGCTTTGCTAGCTTACATCTTTGATTAAACGATAGATTTCTCGTCTGAATTTCATTTTATTCAATTTGGACTTGGACGAACTTGTCTGGTGCCTCCTTACACTTCTGTGTGATGTAGTCCATCATGTTTTGGGTTCGTTGAAATTTGGTGTCATCATTAAAGATGTTGCTAATTTTGTTCATGTATTCTTCGGTAGGAATCAATACATAAGCGACATCCTTAGTGATGACACCAAATTTCAACAAATCACGAGGAACCCTGTGGAAGACCTTAAACGCAAAGTGAACAAAACTGTTACTGCAATCAACGCAAAGAAAGGCAGTGTTCATTTCACTAAACTCCAACGCGACTATGGCTTAGGATATGCTTATGGCAATGTTAAGACACACGAACCAGGTAACCCACTACGCCCTATAATCAGCCAAATACCAACTCCAACCTATTACCTGGCAAAAAGACTTAACGAACTCCTAACTCCATACACTCCAAGCAATTATAGTCTAGAATCATCAGCAAATTTCCTAGAATTAATCAAAACTATACAGTCCGATGGAATCATTGCTTTCCTGGACGTTGAATTCCTATTTACCAACGTCCCAGTCGACACCACCATAGAAATGATTCTGGACAGAGTATACTGAGACAAAAGCACCCCCAAATTAATCATAGCCAAGCCACACTTGAAGATTCTTCTCGAGGCATGTACAAAGGAAGCCCCTTTCATCAGTCCACAAGGGGACATGTATCTATAAATAGACGGAGTAGCAATGGGCTCCTCCTTAGGAGTGTTATTCGCTAATTTTTATATGGGAACCATCGAAGACAGAGTCTTCAGTAGCAGACAATAACCAACAGTATATTGCCGTCATGTAGATGACATATTCGTCATAGTAAAAGACTCAGACGAACTAATTGTTCTAAAAAGCCATCTACAGAGAGAGTCAGTACTCCGATTTACACATGAAAATAGTGAAAATTACAGTCTGACATTTTTGGATGTACTAATAACAAAAACAGGAACCTCTTTGGGCACCAACATATGTACTAAGCTTAACAGCATAGGATTATGCCTGAACAGTAGAAGTGAGTGCCTCCAAAGATACAAAGCCAGTGTTCTTAATACTTATATTCATCGAGCGCTTACCCACTGCTCCGAATTGAGCAACGTGAGTGAAGAGTTTGAAAGAATAACTCAGGTATTGGTGAACAACGGTTATAGCAACAGGGATATTAACGCTACTATAAGAAGACACTTGGACCGATGGTATAATCCTGAACCTAGAACAAAAACCACAATAGCTCCAATCAAATTATATTACAAATCAACCATGCACAGTGAACATAAAAAAGTAGAAAGAATAATGAAAGAAATAATCCGTAAAGGAGTAAAAAGCATTACTCCTAACCAAAACATAGACCTGATCATATTCTACAAAACCAAGAAGACTACCGAACTCCTTATCAAAAACAGCTCAAAGCTGACGGAGAACCCTCTACAGCAGTCAAGCGTTGTATACATGTACACTTGCCCCCACGAAGGATGTAACCTTCAATCTGAGAACATAGGTATGACGTCGACCAAGCTGACGAGACGTTTGACATGTCATCTTCAATCCGGTGCCCCCAGGAATCACATGAGACAAGCCCATGATATCACCCTAATAAGAGAAATGTTGAATAAAAACACTTGAATAATAGACAAGACCCAAGATATGTGTGTATATATATATATATATATATATATATATATATATATATATATATATATATATATATATATATATATATATATATATATATATATATATATATATATATATATATATATATATATATATATATATATATAGTGTGATGGTAATCTCTTTCAAGTGAGATTGAGCCTGCTCTTCCCTACATAAAGTTACTTATATATATTGTGACGATAATCTCTTTCAAGAGAGATTGAGCCTGCTCTACCCTTCAATATTCACGTCTAATGCTACATTCAAGATACGTTCAGCAGTAGCAAAACGTTTGTCAAGGCAGGCACACGCACCTGCATACCCCACCTGCACCCCCCCACACTCCTCACCGGCTCAGCGCGACACTTCAACAAGCTAACAACCAGTCTTCACCTGCCTGCATCCTGATTGGTTGATGTCGCCATCAGCACACCTGCACTCGCACCACGCACGCCATCTAGCCAAGTTGACGTCTAAGTAACACCAGCAGATTCTCCTCAGATATTCTCGTGCTCGTAGCTGTGAACACCTAACTGATATACATTGTGTATCAAGTAGAGGTTCTTAACTTGCGCTAATATTCTCAGCACCACTTATATTAATCTTTGCATTCTTGTTAACGTAACCAGTCACTTAATCATTTTTATGTTATACGTTTTTCACTTGTTATTTTTGCACTATGCCTCGCCAAGGGATTGTCTTTATTTAATTTGTTTTCTAGAGTAATTAAAACATCATTGTTTATACTTTTGTGTTTTGTGTGTCTTCCCCTACCTTACCACAAACAGGCAAGCAGTCTCTTTTTTTTTAGTTATATGTGCCCAGGCCTTGACACCTGCCATTGGAGGACTGCCGAACATCCATATTCCACTACTTTACCGTCACATATACTTGGGGGCCTGTCCTAGGAGCTTCACTCAGGTACTGGTAATTTGTGGTAAGCGTACTTGGCGTAAAGTACGGTAAAAACACGGTAAGCGTAAAGCCTCCGTGTTATTACCCGTGTTTACCACCTTTTGTCCCTAGGATATTTCTCATATTTTCGGCAGATCATCATATTGGTACCCTGGTACTGTGGTCTGTCTCCGGGTCAATAGCACCTAATTTCTGCAATCCGACTATAGGAGGACAAAGAGGGCCATAGTTCCTCTAGCACGGACTTTTATTTACGAGTTGGGACCTCGGCAATAGTTCTCGTCACCAGTTGATACTCGCACCCCTACACGTCGGTCAGAAATGATGATATTTACTTAGGTAGGGAATTAGCTTTCTTTTTTCAGAGCACAAAGTTCGCTAATTCTGTAAGTATTATATTTCATTCAGTGGGAAAAACTTGCTTTATGTCCTATAGAGACTCGGCAAGGTATGCCTATATTCTTGGACTACCTAATTCACTCTTGGAACAATTAAATGTTACATTTGTTTTAGAAACTCAGTTTCAATTACTTAGTAGGATTTTCTTGCCCTTATTCTTCCACAGTGAGTACCGGGTACAAGATTTCCTGCGATCTTGATTTATTAATCATTTACCATCTTGAATTAACATTAATTGTTAACAATTCCACAGGAACAATTCCATAGGTACCAGTTGCCACGTTGTCCTGTTTCTGACATTCACCATATCACAACAGTATATTCGTTGTCCATTTATTTGCTAATTTCACCATGTTTCGTCTCCAAGCTTTCCGTAGAGATCCAGCAGGTGAAATAGAGAACTTAAGTAGTGCTAAGAGGACTGAATTACAAACTCTTGCACATGAGTATCAACTAGATGTTCCCCATGGAGCCAACAAACATGAAATACACAACATACTCTTGGATCACTTTTTAGATGAAGGGATAATAGACTCTGACACTCACGAACATTAAACTATTTCAGATAAACATGATCTGACGGCAATGAAACTCAAAATCGAGCTCGCAAAGCTCGTGAAGGAGCAACAGCAAGCAGCCCTTCAGCAACAGCAAGCAGCCATACAGCAACAAAAGGAAGCAGCTGCCATCAAGGAACGAGAGGCCGCATTACTCAATGAACAACAGGAGAGAGAAGCTGCCATCAAGAAAGAAGAACAGGAAAGAGAGATGGCCCTCAAAGAACGAGAGACTGTATTACTGCGTGAGCGAGTACAACTAGAAGTAAAACAACGTCAGCTGGAGATGCAACGCGAGCATGACAAGCAGCAAGCAGATATGGCTCTAGCATGTCGGCGACAAGAACTCGCGTTGGAAGCTACCCACCACGCTCAACTCCAACAAGCTGCAGCTAGTCTTCCTCCAAGTTTCAATGTCTCCCATGCAAGTAAGTTAATGCCACAGTTCGTAGAGTCAGAGATTGACGTCTTTTTTACAACCTTTGAGACCCTTGCTAATCAACTTAGCTGGCCTGCCGACCAATGGGCTACCCTTCTCAGAGTACATCTTACAGGTAGAGCAGCAGTCACACTCAGTACTTTGGCGTCTGAGAATGACTACCAGACCCTGAAGCAAGCAGTGTTGGACGCCTACCTTCTCTCCACCGAAAGCTACCGACGAAAATTCCGTGATTACATAAAGGCAAGTATCACCAACTTTTTATTATTTGCCAACACCAAACGGAGATATTTTATGAAATGGCTGGAAGCAGCACATGTCTCTACTTTTGCAGAACTCGTCAACCTCATGTTAGTTGAAGAATTCTTAAGGCGTGTACCTCCTCCTGTCCGTTTATATTTAGCAGATAAAGAAGAGACCGACCTAGTGAAATGTGCGAAGTCGGCTGACACTTACAGCCTCATCCACCGGCTGACACCAGAACCACCTACCAGTAAGAAGTCTTCGTACAGTTACGAGAAAGTGAGTGCAGATCAAGCCACCTCGCAACTGTACTGTAAGTATTGTAGACTCTATGGACATACCATAGAAAAATGTGGTAAGTCTCAATACAAAGGTAATACTGAATCCACCAAACCCAAACAGACTCCTCCTAAGTCCGGTAAGCCTGTGATGAATACTGGTGTTCATGTTAATGATCTTTCTCTCTTCAGTAAGCATCTGTATCCTGGAACTGTCACTACCAACGGTTCAGATTCGGAGGGACGTTTCAAATTGAAGATCTTGAGGGACACAGCGGCTCTTCAGTCAATAATATTGAAATCAGCTGTGCCTAACATCACCTACACTGGGGAAACTGTCCTTATCACTGACCTCACTGCTACCACTCCGTATCCACTCGCCAGAGTCCACCTGGATTGTCCTTTCATGACCGGTGAAGTCCAAGTCGCCATCAGGGAAAAGCTTTTTCCCATGTCTGGAGTGCAACTTCTCCTGGGCAATGACTTGGAAGAAGATGTGCAACCTTCCAACCTGATCATCATGGGACAAACCCCAGGTGTGTAACTCTATAGTGGACAATCCCATCTTTAAGTTGTTCCAGCAGAGGTCCAAGAAAGTGATAAAGTTTCTCCTCTGGTTTTGGTGACCACCCGTGCACAAGCTACACGCCCGCAACCAGCTGACTCTACTGCTACCGCTGCCCCTCAAGACCCTCAGAATCTACCACCGAATCTTACTATGTTGGAGTTCTGTAAATTACAGAGGGAGGATCCTTCATTAACACCATCATTCTTCCAGGCTGAGATTCAACCTGACAGTATCCCTGGGTTCTTCCTAGAGAATCAGTTCTACCGCAGGTACAGACCCAGTAAGCTGAAGGAGGATGACGATTGGGCAAATGTCGAACAACTAGTGGTTCCCACCAGCCTACGGCCCGATATTCTACACCTGGCCCACGGAGCACTTTCTCACTATGGTTTTAACAAAACCTACCACGGAATCAGACAAGACTATTACTGGCCAGGTATGGTTAAAGACGTCAAAAGTTACGTGCAACAGTATCATATATGTCAGATGGCAGGTAAACCTAACATCTCTATCCCCAAGGCTCCATTGACTCCCATCCAGGTGCCTGCAGAACCTTTCCACAGACTCATCATAGACTGTGTTGGTCCTTTACCCCGGACCAGTTCTGGTTACGCCTATATACTAACTGTCCTGTGTCCTACCACCAGATTCCCCATAGCAGTTCCCGTAAAGAACATTACGGCTGCTACTGTGGTGGAACAACTATTGAAGATCTTCACCCAGTATGGATTTCCAAGAGAGGTTCAAAGTGACTGTGGCACCAACTTCATCAGTGATCTCTTCAAAAAGACACTGGAAGAGTTCAACATCACACAGGTATTGTCCAGCCCCTATCATCCTGCTTCACAGGGTTCTCTTGAACGTAGTCATCAGACTATTAAAGCACTCCTAAAGAAATTTTGCAATGAAACCTTAAAAGACTGGGATAAAAAACTTGACCTCATTATGTGCATTTTCAGAAGTCTCCCAATGGGTCTCTAGGAGTATCTCCTTATGAGATGCTCTACGGACGTAAGTGCCGTACTCCTCTCAAAGCTTTTAAAGACTCTCTATGTAATGCCACCTTCAGTGACCTTCAGAATGTGCCCCAGTTTCTTCAAAACTTAAAGCACCTTCTAGAGAGAGTACGTAAATTTGCTAATGACAATCTATTGAAAGCTCAGGAGAGGATGAAGACTCATTTTTACCAACGCAGCAAAATAAGGAAATTTAAACCAGAAGACTTCGTGTTGGCATATTTTCCTATCCCAGGTTCTCCACTGCAAAATAAGTTTTCAGGACCCTACCGCATCAAGGAGTGCAGAAACAATCACAACTACGTTCTTGAGACTCCAGATAGGCGGCGGAGAACCCAGTTGTACCACGTCAACCTCCTAAAGCAGTATCAAGGTACTCCCCCCACTGAGTGTGTATCATTATTCACATTTCAAGGTCCATACCTCCACAGTGAGACCTTCCCTACTTCTCCTCCCGAAAGCACTAACACTGAGTCAATGCCTTCCAACTCAGAAATCCTAACTGATCTTCATAAATATTTGCATGACTGTAATAGTGCTTCTCTCATCGGAATCTTCAAGGAACATCAGAAGTTGTTGAGCGATGATCCACAGGAGTGTAATGTGGTTCAGCACGACATCCAGCTACTCCCTGACACCCGGCCGATTCGTCAACCTTTCTACCGAATCAGCCCGAGCAAAAAGGAAGTTATGCGTGCTGAAGTACAGTACCTCCTGGATCATGGGCTGGCCACCCCTTGTGAGTCCCCTTGGGCCTCACCCTGCATCTTGGTGCCGAAACCTCACGGTAAAGTGAGGCTTTGTACTGACTACAGGAAATTGAATCTTGTGACTGTCAAGGATGCTTACCCATTACCTAGAATAGATGACATCCTTGACGCCATTGGTAATGTTCGGTATTTATCCAAACTAGACTTACTCAAGGGATACTACCAAGTGTGTTTGAGAGAGCGAGCTAAGGAAATATCTGCCTTCAACACTCCTTTTGGCCTTTACAGATATGAACGCCTTCAATTTGGACTATGTAATGCCCTGGCCACCTTCCAGCGAGCTGTCAACCGCATCATCCATGGCTTAGATCACACCTACGCGTACTTGGATGATATTGTTGTAGCAACTAACACCTGGAACGAACATCTGCTCCAGCTGCAACGATTGTTCGCCAAACTCCTGACAGCCGGCCTCACCATCAACTTGGGCAAGTCCACCTTTGCTAAAGGTAAAGTGTGTTATCTTGGTCATGTGATAGGGAGTGGCAGGCTAGCTCTGTTAAACATACACACTCAAGCTATCCAGCATTACCCACAGCCTACCACCAGGAAGCAGCTCCTGCGCTTCCTTGGTCTTGCCTCCTACTAACGTAGGTTTGTGAAGAATTTTAGTACGGTAGCAACACCATTGATAATTTTAACCAGCCCCAAGCAACGGTATCATCGGACCATTCAGCAAACTATTGCTTTTGAACAACTAAAATCTCTGCTCTGTTCTAATCCCATTCTCACCTCGCCAGATATCACAACGCCTTTCATCCTCCATGTCGACGCAAGTAGCACCGGCATCGGGGGCTTCCTAATTCAACAACGAGGCGAGGAGGTTCTTCCTGTTAGCTACTACAGCTACAAGTTGAAGCCCCACCAAAAGAACTACAGCACTATCGATAAGGAACTTCTCTCCATCGTCCTGAACTTACAGCACTTTGAATCTTACCTACAAGGTGCTCGGTCTACCACCATCTACTCAGACCACAATCCCCTACGCTTCTTGCTACAAGCCCAATTCAACAATCAACGACTTCTACGATGGGTAGAATTTCAACCTATAGATCTTCTAAATCAAGGGTTCTGACAACATCATAGCAGACATCCTCTCCAGAGTCTATGAGATAGAGGCAGCTACACATACCACTCTACTATCAGAAGAAGTAACTTAATCCGTAAGAGCAGGCTTGGGGGAAGAGTTGTGACGGTAATCTCTTTCAAGAGAGATTGAGCCTGCTCTTCCCTACAAAAAGGTAATTATATATATACAACAATAAGATGCTACCCTCAAGATATGTATACCAGTAGCACAAAACGTTTTGACCAGGGGGTAAAACGTACCCCTAATCTCACTCCACTCCACACTCCCTCCTGCCGGCTCGCCACCGTCATCATCCACCAAACTACCATTTCAGCCAGCGCTCTTTCCGATTGTTGGATCAACGACTGTCCTTGACGCCAGCGCCACCTACACCCCCATATAAATAGACGCACACGAGCTGTGGACTTCAGAATATCTTTGTGCTCTCAAGCTGAAACCAACCAACTGATATACGCTCTGTTTATTGGTGGATGTTCTCAGCTAGCGCTTTATTCTCAGCACCTGTTTAATCATTTTTTTCTTTATTTAATTTATAGATTAACGTCACCCCTGTTCTCATTTTTATGTTATATTTTTTCCTTGTTTGTTTGCACTGTACATAGCCAAAGGATGGTTTTTGTTCATAATTTTTCAAGTAAATTAAAGTTTCGTTGTTAATACTATGTGTTTTGCGTGTATTCCCTTACTTTCCCACAGACGACAACAGCCAAGCAGTCGACTTGTTTTTGTAAATATGATTGGCATTGACAACAGCCATTAGGAGGACTGCCGAAAACCTACACTTCTTTTTTTTCCATCACATTATATATATACAAATATATATATGTATATATATATATATATATATATATATATATATATATATATATATATATATATATATATATATATATATATATATATGACTGAAAACTCACACCCCAGAAGTGACTCGAACACATACTGCCAAGGGGCAACGCAACTGGTATCTACAGGACGCCTTAATCTGCTTGAACATCTCGACCGGACATAAGGAGCTTATAGCCGAAGCTATTTGAACCACCCCCAGCTGGCACCCGGATGTTAATCTAGGGCATAGCATTTTATCAAAACACCTCATTCTCTGGGACACACATTAGGAACACAAATGCGATCGAACCTGAATGGTCCCCAGGGCTATATGCAATAGAAAACTCACACCCCACAAGTGGCTCGAACCCATACTGCCAGGAGCAACGCAACTGGTATGTACAGGACGCCTTAATACACTTGACCATCTCGACCAGACATAAGGAGGTGATAGCCGAAGCTATTTGAACCACTTCCCCGCCGGCACTCGGATGGTAATCTTGGGCATAGCATTTTATGAAATCACCTCATTCTTTGGGGCACACGTGAGGAACACAAATGCAAACAAGCCTGAATGGTCCCCAGGAGTGTTTGCGACTGAAAACTCACACCCCAGAAGTGACTCGAACCCATACTGCCAGGAGCAACACAACTGGTATCTATAGGACGCCTTAATCCGCTTGACCATTTCGACCGGACATACGGAAGTGATAGCCGAAGTTATTTGAACCACCCCCTCGCCGGCACCCGGATGGTAATCTTGGGCATAGCATTTTATGAAATCACCTCATTCTTTGGGGCACACGTGAGGAACACAAATGCGAACAAGCCTGAATGGTCCCCAGGATTATATGCAACTGAAAACTCACACCCCAAAAGTGACTCGAACCCATACTGCCAGGAGTAACGCAACTGGTATGTACAGGACGCCTTAATCCACTTGACCATCTCGACCGGACATAAGGAGCTTATAGCCGAAGCTATTTGAACCACCCCCAGCTGGCACCCGGATGTTAATCTAGGGCATAGCATTTTATCAAAACACCTCATTCTCTGGGGCACACATTAGGAACACAAATGCGATCGAACCTGAATGATCCCCAGGGCTATATGCAATTGAAAACTCACACCCCACAAGTGGCTCGAACCCATACTGCCAGGAGCAACGCAACTGGTATGTACAGGACGCCTTAATCCACTTGACCATCTCAACCAGACATAAGGAGGTGATAGCCGAAGCTATTTACACCCCCCTCCCGCGGGTACCCGGATAGTTATCTTGGGCATAGCATTTTACCAAATCACCTCATTCTTTGGGGCACACGTGAGGAACACAAATGCGTAAGAGCCTGAATGGTCCCCAGGGCTATATGCAACTAAAAACTCACACCCCAGAAGTGATTCGAATCCATACTGCCAGGAGTAATGCAACTGGTATGTACAGGACGCCTTAATCCGATTGACCATCTTGACCGGACATAAGGAGGAGATTGCCGAAGCTATTTGAACTATCCCCCTGCCGGCACCTGGATGGTAATCTTGGGCAAAGCATTTTATCAAATCAACTCATTCATTTTGGCACACGTGAGGAACACAAATGCGAATAAGCCTGAATGGTCCCCAGGGCGATATGCAACTGAAAACTCACACCCCAGAAGTGACTCAAACCCATACTGCCAGGAGTAATGCAACTGGTATGTACAGGACGCCTTAATGCACTTGACCATCGCGACCGGAAATAAGGAGGTGATAGCCAAAGCGATTTGAACTACCCCCCGCCGAAACCCGGATGGTAATCTTGGGCATAGCATTTTATCAAATCACCTCATTCTTTGGGGGCACACGTGAGGAACACAAATGTGAACAAGCCTGAATGGTCCCCAGGACTATATGCAACTGTAAACTTACACCCGAGAAGTGACTTGAACCCATACTGCCAGGAGCAATGCAACTGGTATGTACAAGACGTCTTAATCCACTTGACCATCTCGACTGGACATAAGGAGGTGATTGCCAAAGCTATTTGAACCACCCCACCGCCGGCACCTGGATGGTAATCTAGGGCAAAGCATTTTCAAATCACCTCATTCTTTCAAGGCACTACGGGCTCGCCATATCTCGTGCTGCTTGGAATTTTGTTCCAGGTAGCGAGTCTTTAACAGCAACAACAACAACCTCATTCTTTTTGGCACACGTGAGGAACACAAATGCGAACAGGCCTGAATGGTCCCCAGGACTATATGCAACTGAAAACTCACACCCCCAGAAGTGACTCGAACTCATACTGCCAGGAGCAACGCAACTAGTATGTACAGGACGCCTTAATCCGCTTGACCATCACGACCGGACATAAGGTGATAACTGAAGCTATTTGAACCACCCCCCCCCCCCGCCGGCACCCGGATGGTAATCTTGGGCATAGCATTTTATCAAATCACCTCATTCTTTGAGGCACACATGACGAACTCAAATGTGAACAAGCCTTAATTTTCCCCAGGACTATATGCAACTGAAAACTTACACCCCAGAAGTGACTCGAACCCATATTGCCAGGAGCAACGTAACTGGTATGTACAGGATGCATTAATTCATTTGACCATCTCAACCAGACATAAGGAGGTGATAGCCGAAGCAATTTGAAATACCCTCCCGCCGGAACCCGGATGGTAATCTTGGGCATAGTATTTTATCAAATCACCTCATTCTTTCGGGCACACGTGAGGAACACAAATGCGAACAAGCCTGAATAGTCCCTAGGACTATATGCAGCTATAAACTCACTCCCCAGAAGTGACTCGAACTTATACTGCCAGGAGCAACGCAACTGGTATGTACAGGACGCATTAATCCACTTGACCATCTCGACCTGAAATAAGGAAGTGATAGCCGAAGCTATTTGAACCACCCCCTGCCGGCACCCGGATATTAATCTTGGGCAAAGCATTTTATCAAAACACCTCATTCTCTGGGGCAAACGTTAGGAACACAAATGCGAACAAGCCTGAATGGTCCCCAGGTCTATATGCAACTCTAAACACACACCCCATAAGTAACTTGAACCCATACTGCCAGGAGCAATGCAACTGATATGTACAGGACGCCTTAATCTACTTGACCATCTTGACAGGGCATAAGGAGGTGATTGCCGAAGCTATTTGAACAACCCCCTCGCCGCACCTGGATGGTAATCCTGGGCATAGCATTTTATCAAATCATCTCATTCTTTTGGGCACACGTGAGGAACACAAATGGGAGCAAGCCTGAATGGTCCCCAGGACTATATACAACTGAAAACTCACACCCCAGAAGTGACTCGAACCCATACTGCCAGGAGTAATGCAACTGGTATGTACAGGACGCCTTAATGCACTTGACCATCGCGACCGGAAATAAGGAGGTGATAGCCAAAGCGATTTGAACTACCCCCCGCCGAAACCCGGATGGTAATCTTGGGCATAGCATTTTATCAAATCACCTCATTCTTTGAGGCACACATGACGAACTCAAATGTGAACAAGCCTTAATTTTCCCCAGGACTATATGCAACTGAAAACTTACACCCCAGAAGTGACTCGAACCCATATTGCCAGGAGCAACGTAACTGGTATGTACAGGATGCATTAATCCATTTGACCATCTCAACCAGATATAAGGAGGTGATAGCCGAAGCAATTTGAAATACCCTCCCGCCGGAACCCGGATGGTAATCTTGGGCATAGTATTTTATCAAATCACCTCATTCTTTCGGGCACACGTGAGGAACACAAATGCGAACAAGCCTGAATGGTCCCTAGGACTATATGCATCTATAAACTCACTCCCCAGAAGTGACTCGAACTTATACTGCCAGGAGCAACGCAACTGGTATGTACAGGACGCATTAATCCACTTGACCATCTCGACCTGAAATAAGGAAGTGATAGCCGAAGCTATTTGAACCACCCCCTGCCGGCACCCGGATATTAATCTTGGGCAAAGCATTTTATCAAAACACCTCATTCTCTGGGGCAAACGTTAGGAACACAAATGCGAACAAGCCTGAATGGTCCCCAGGTCTATATGCAACTCTAAACACACACCCCATAAGTAACTTGAACCCATACTGCCAGGAGCAATGCAACTGATATGTACAGGACGCCTTAATCTACTTGACCATCTTGACAGGGCATAAGGAGGTGATTGCCGAAGCTATTTGAACAACCCCCTCGCCGCACCTGGATGGTAATCCTGGGCATAGCATTTTATCAAATCATCTCATTCTTTTGGGCACACGTGAGGAACACAAATGGGAGCAAGCCTGAATGGTCCCCAGGACTATATACAACTGAAAACTCACACCCCAGAAGTGACTCGAACCCATACTGCCAGGAGCAACGCAACTGGTATGTACAGGACGCCTTAATCCACTTGACCATCTCGACCGGACATAAGGAGATGATAGCCGAAGCTATTTGAACCCCCCCCCCTCCGGCACCCGGATGGTAATCTTGGGCATAGTATTTTATCAAATCACCTCATTCTTTCGTGCACACATGGGGAACATAAATGCTAACAAGCCTGAATGGTCCCCAGGACTATATGCAACTGAAAACTCACACCCCTCTAAGTGACTCGAACTCATACTGCAAGGAGCAACGCAACTGGTATGTACAGGACACGTTAATCCACTTGACCATCTCGACCGGAAACAAGAAGGTGATAACTGAAGCTTTTTGACCCCCCCCCCAGCTGTCACCCGCATGGTAATCTTGGGCATAGTATTTTATCAAATCACCTCATTCTTTCGGGCACACGTGAGGAACACAAATGCTAACAAGCCTGAATGGTCCCCAGGACTATATGCAACTGAAAACTCACACCCCACAAGTGACTCAAACACATACTGCTAAGAGCAACGCAACTGGTATGTACAGGACGCCTTAATCCACTTGACCATTTCGACCAGACATTAAGAGGTGATATCCAAAGCTATTTGCCCCCCCCCCCTCCGGCACCTGGATGGTATTCTTGGGCATAGCATTTTACCAAATCACCTCATTCTTTGGAGCACACGTGAGGAACACAAATGTGAACAAGACTGAATGGTCCCCAGGACTATATGTAACTGAAGGGGCCTTATAAGGGTAAAAGTAAAAGTTGTTCAATTTGTTTGTAAATTTATTTGAGGAATGGATATAGAAAGGGCTGCAACTGGTCCAAGTTTCAGCATCACACCCTAAATAGAAAGGGAGAAAAGAAATACACAACGTATTATGCAACGAATTTTCAGCATTTTTAAAAGATTTCAGGGAACACGTGTGTCAACTAAGATCATTTCTATAACACTCAGATATCACATTAGCAAAAAATAAAGATTTCCGTATAGCAGTTTTATAAAAAATATGTTTAGTGCAATAATACAATTATTCAAAGTTCCCCTTTCAAAAATATGCAATATATGATGTTTATAAATATTTATAAAATCAATAAATGGACTTTGGACTAAAGTGCTTAGCACAAGTGTAGAAGCACAAACTCTACATATAAGGTGCAATTTGCATGTAAATTTATTAAAAAATGAAAGCTGTGAAACACCTTGAAGTTGAAAATTTCTTACCTGAGTAAAATAAGATCAAAGTTTGGCCACCTGTAGCCGAGCTTGACGTCTACCAATTTCGTTCATAATTGGCACCCTTGCAGATAAGCATCCGTTCAGCAAGGTGTGTAAGTTCCATGCAAATCCCCTGATAACAAACGGGAAAAAAATGAAAAAAAAATCCATATAAATATATATATATATATATATATATATATATGTGCAGAGGGGAAATGCGTGCTGTATCCTGGGTACGCACCCAACCTCCGAGGAGCTGGACGAGGTCTTCGAACGCTGATTGTTTAATTGTTATATATTTGTGTGTGTGGGTGTGTTCTCTGTAAACTGTAGCATTGCAATAAAATAAAACAAAACATACAAAAAATAATAGGGGTGGTAGGAGAAGAAAAGAATAAAGTATTCAGTGAGAATCCACAAGATCTTCTCTGAATGCTCTTTGTTTTCTTCTTCGAGGATGTGGGTCCCTGCAATTGCACCAGAGGTGGTACCCCTAATATATATATATATATATATATATATATATATATATATATATATATATATATATATATATATATATATATTATATATATATATATATATATATATATATATATGCCTGCACATATATATTACAATTATTTATTACAAAATATCCAATTATAACACTAAAACATACTAACCTATTATAATTGGTCCGAATTGAGGGTCATCAAGGTGGCACTGCAATGGGCACTCACAGGCACCTGCTTGATTGCTGGATCACTTTCCTCAGGAGCCTGTCTTGGCTTGTTGGAGGGAGGGAGGTCTAGGAAGGTGTGTAAGGAGGCTCTAGGAGGGTTGAGGAAGGTGTGTGAGGAAGGTTGAGGAGGTGTCAGTGTCACGCCTCACAGCTGATGCAGGGAGGCCACCACCATCTGCCACTGGATATTACTCTTCTTCGCGCTAAAGCGGCTTTCTTTTACTGATAAAGACGGCGACCGTGTGCCAGATTTACTGCTCTTTTCTTCTGACACTTCCTCTTGATATGTCATTGTGCAGTAGACGCAACAATGCGCTATTACAGGAGCGAGAATGGAGCGCACGTCGACAGTAAGTCCTCATTCAATAGGACACAGGAGGTGACTGAGGGCTGGTGCTTTCCTCATCCCCCACTCGGGATAAAAAGGTTGCCAATGAGTGTATATTTGCTCTTCATACATACAGCGTTATTTACGACGTTATTACGAAAAATTTGACGTTTAGAACGTACGACGCAATACCTTTGGCGCGCCACAGAAGCGGGGCACCGGATTCTGCACAATTACGCATGCAAATGTGCCATAAATACGTCAATTTATATCGTAAAATAATTCTGATTGTACCAGAGTCTTGCCAGAACTACGTAATATTTTTATAAATAGTTCGCAATATTACGATTTTTCCCGAATTTTTTCGTGTCCCAAGGCCCCTGAAATCTCACACTCCAGAAGTGACTCGAACCCATACTGCCAGGAGCAATGCAATTGGTATGTACAGGGATGCCTTAATCCACTTCACCATCTCAACCAGACATAAGTAGGTGATAGCCAAAGCTATTTGAACCACCCCCACGCCAGCACCCGGTTGGTAATCTATGGCATAGCATTTTATCAAATCACCTCATTCTTTAGGGCAAACGTGAGGAAGACAAATGCGAACAAGCCTGAATGGTCCCCAGGACTATATGCAACTGACAACTCACACCCCAGAAGTGACTTGAACCCATACTGCCATGAGCAATGCAACTGGTATGTACAGGACGCCTTAATCCACTTGACCATCTCGACCGGACATAAGGAGGTGGCAGCCAAAGCTATTTGAACCACCCCCCGCCGGCACCCGGATTGTAATCTTGGGCATAGCATTTTATCAAATCACCTCATTCTTTAGGGCACATGTGAGGAACACGAATGCGAACAAGCCTGAATGGTCCCCAGGAGTATATGCAACTGAAAACTCACACCCCACAAGTGGTTCGAACTCATACTGCCAGGAGCAACGCAACTGGTATGTACAGGACGCCTTAATCCACTTGACCATCTTGACTGGACATAAGGAGGTGATTGCTGAAGCTATTTGAACTACCCCCCCGCCAGCACCTGGATGGTAATCTTGGGCAAAGTATTTTATCAAATCAACTCATTCTTTTTGGCACACGTGAGGAACACAAATGCAAACAAGCCTGAATTATCCCTAGGACTATATGCAACTGAAAACTCACACCCCACAAGTGACTCGAACCCATACTGCCAGGAGCAACGCAACTGGTATGTACAGGACTCCTTAATCCCCTTGACCATCTCGACCGGACATAAGGAGGTGATAACTGAAGCTATTTGAACCACCCCCCTGCTGGCACCCGGATTGTAATCTTGGGCATAGCATTCTTTCAAATCACCTCATTCTTTGGGGCACACGTGAGGAACACAAATGCTAATAAGGCTGAATGGTCCCCAGGACTATATGCAACTGAAAACTCACACCCGAGAAGTGACTCGAACCCATACTGCCAGGAGTAACGCAACTGGTATGTACAGGATGCCTTATTCCACTTGACTATCTCGACCTGAAATAAGGAAGTGATAGCCGAAGCTATTTGAACCACCACCCTGACGGCACCCGGATGGTAATCTTGGGCATAGTATTTTATCAAATCCCTTCATTGTTTGGGGCACACGTGAGGAACACAAATGCTAACAAGCCTGAATGGTCCCCAGGAGTATATGCAACTGAAAACTCACACCCCCAGAAGCGACTCGAACTCATACTGCCAGGAGCAACGCAACTGGTATGTACAGGACGCCTTAATCCACTTGACCATCTTGATCAGACATAAGGAGGTTATAGCCGAAGCTATTTGAACCACCCCCTGACGGCACCCGGATGTTAATCTTTGGCACAGCATTTTACCAAATCACCTCATTCTTTGGGGCACACGTGAGGAACACAAATGTGAACAAGCCTAAATGGTTCCCAGGACTACATGCAACTCAAAACTCACACCCCCAGAAGTGACTCGAACCCAAACTGCCAGGAATAACGCAACTGGTATTTACAGGACTCCTTAATGCACTTGACCATCTAGACCGGAAAGAAGGAGGTGATACCCGAAGCTATTTGAACCACCCCCCGCCGGCACCCGGATGGTAATCTTGCGAATAGCATTTTATCAAATCACCTCATTCTTTGGGGCTCACGTGAGGAACTCAAATGTGAACAAGCCTGAATGGTCCCAGGACTATATGCAACTGAAAACTCACACCCCAGAAGTGACTCGAACCCATACTGCCAGGAGCAACGCAACTGGTATGTACAGGACGCCTTAATCCACTTGACCATCTCAACCGGGTGTAAGGAGGTGATAGCCGAAGCTATTTGAACCACCCCCTTGCCGGCACCCGGATGATTTTCATGGGCACAGCATTTTATTAAATCACCTCATTCTTTAGGGCACACTTGAGGAACACAAATGTGAACAAGCCTGCTGGTCCCCAGGACTATATGCAACTGAAAACTCACACCCCAGAAGTGACTCGAACCCATACTGCCAAGAGCAACACAACTGGTATGTACAGGACGCCTTAATCCACTTGACCATCTCGAACGAACATAAGGAGTTGATAGCCGAAGCTATTTGAACCACCCACCCTCCGGCATCCGGATGGTAATCATGGGCATAGCATTTTCTCAAACCACCTCATTCTTTGGGGTTAACGTGAGGAACACAATTGCGAACAAGCCTGAATGGTCCCCAGGACTATATGCAACTGAAAACTCACACCCCAGAAGTGACTCGAACCCATACTGCCAGGAGCAAAACTAGTGGTATGTACAGGACGCCTTAATTCACTTGACCATCTCGACTGGACATAAGGAGTTGATAGCCGAAGCTATTTGAACCATCCCCCGCCGGCACCCGGATGGTAATCTTGGGCATAGCATTTTCTCAAATCACCTCATTCTTTGGGGCACACATGAGGAACACAAATGCGAACAAGCCTGAATGGTCCCCAGGACTATATGCAACTCTAAACACACACCCCATAAGTAACTTGAACCCATACTGCCAGGAGCAATGCAACTGATATGTACAGGACGCCTTAATCTACTTGACCATCTTGACAGGGCATAAGGAGGTGATTGCCGAAGCTATTTGAACAACCCCCTCGCCGCACCTGGATGGTAATCCTGGGCATAGCATTTTATCAAATCATCTCATTCTTTTGGGCACACGTGAGGAACACAAATGGGAGCAAGCCTGAATGGTCCCCAGGACTATATACAACTGAAAACTCACACCCCAGAAGTGACTCGAACCCATACTGCCAGGAGCAACGCAACTGGTATGTACAGGACGCCTTAATCCACTTGACCATCTCGACCGGACATAAGGAGATGATAGCCGAAGCTATTTGAACCCCCCCCCCTCCGGCACCCGGATGGTAATCTTGGGCATAGTATTTTATCAAATCACCTCATTCTTTCGGGCACACATGGGGAACATAAATGCTAACAAGCCTGAATGGTCCCCAGGACTATATGCAACTGAAAACTCACACCCCTCTAAGTGACTCGAACTCATACTGCAAGGAGCAACGCAACTGGTATGTACAGGACACGTTAATCCACTTGACCATCTCGACCGGACACAAGAAGGTGATAACTGAAGCTTTTGAACCCCCCCCCCCAGCTGTCACCCGGATGGTAATCTTGGGCATAGTATTTTATCAAATCACCTCATTCTTTCGGGCACACGTGAGGAACACAAATGCTAACAAGCCTGAATGGTCCCCAGGACTATATGCAACTGAAAACTCACACCCCACAAGTGACTCGAACACATACTGCCAAGAGCAACGCAACTGGTATGTACAGGACGCCTTAATCCACTTGACCATTTCGATCAGACATTAAGAGGTGATATCCAAAGCTATTTGACCCCCCCCCTCCGGCACCTGGATGGTATTCTTGGGCATAGCATTTTACCAAATCACCTCATTCTTTGGGGCACACGTGAGGAACACAAATGTGAACAAGACTGAATGGTCCCCAGGACTATATGTAACTGAAGGGGCCTTATAAGGGTAAAAGTAAAAGTTGTTCAATTTGTTTGTAAATTTATTTGAGGAATGGATATAGAAAGGGCTGCAACTGGTCCAAGTTTCAGCATCACACCCTAAATAGAAAGGGAGAAAAGAAAATACACAACTTATTATGCAACGAATTTTCAACATTTTTAAAAGATTTCAGGGAACACGTGTGTCAACTAAGATCATTTCTATAACACTCAGATATCACATTAGCATAAAATAAAGATTTCCGTATAGCAGTTTTATCAAAAAAATGTTAGTGCAATAATACAATTATTCAAAGTTCCCCTTCCAAAAATATGCAATATATGATGTTTAAATATTTATAAAATCAATAAATGGACTTTGGACTAAAGTGCTTAGCACAAGTGTAGAAGCACAAACTCTACATATAAGGTGCAATTTGCATGTAAATTTATTAAAAAATGAAAGCTGTGAAACACCTTGAAGTTGAAAATTTCTTACCTGAGTAAAATAAGATCAAAGTTTGGCCACCTGTAGCCGAGCTTGACATCTACCAATTTCGTTCATAATTGGCACCCTTGCAGATAGGCATCCGTTCAGCAAGGTGTGTAAGTTCCATGCAAATCCCCTGATAACAAACGGAAAAAAATGAAAAAAAAAATAAATATATATATATATATATATATATATTATATATATATATATATATATATATATATATATATATATATATATATAAACTATAGAACACTTTCCCACCAGGAGACTCGAACCCTAGCCAGCACAGAAGCCTTCCAGCCACCAGCATGACAGGTAACGCGTTAACCACTACACCACACTCAGACCCTTAAAAGAAATGGTAATCTTTGGGGCATTTCAACACTCCAAATATCACCACTTCCCAAGAGCACCAGAGCTAGTGAGGGGTCAAATTTACGTTTTTCATCAAGTCCTGTGAATATGGGAATACACTGTGTCTATGCTTCATGCCAACTCGCCTAAACACGCGAGAGTAGTTATTCAACTATAGAACACTTTCCCACAGGAGACTCGAACCTTAGCCAGCACAGAAGCCTTCCAGCCACCAGCATGACAGGTAACGCGTTAACCCACTACAC
>WNGS01145661.1:0-10806 GCA_020271785.1 Procambarus virginalis | reverse complement strand
TTTTCTGGGGGGAGCCCCGTCGGCTCCCCGGAGCCCCCAGGCTGATATGCTAATGTCAGACTTTGGCATCAGTCATGTGTATGGAGTTCTTAGGCCTACCGGGAACCACGGCCAGAACCGGGCCCCTCAGAGAGGCAAGGGGAGCAATGGCCTATAGAAGCCCCGTGTGGTTGGAAGCATTCTATGTCTGCCATCGACCGGGACAGGCACCCAGAAAGGTAAGCGCCCCAAAACAAACCCCTATTCTGGTTAAAATTGCTACCAAAAGCCGAACTAGTGGGATAGAACTCCCCAAAGAAAAACGAGCAAACTAGTGTGACGTCACACGCTGCCGCGCCGCTGTCTGCGCAGCTCCCCCCTCCCCGGGAGGGGGAAGGGGGAGCCCAGACCCTCCGCGCCGGCTACCCACACCTCAGTTCTTGAGGCTGATGCTATAGGCGAAGGTCGTGTGCTCTGGCTCCGGTGTTCGCTACAACACTGTGCTTGCGTGGTGTGTTTGTTTCTGGGTGCGAGAGCCAGGAGTAATTTTGGTACTCGGGCTGCATGCGCCTAGGGTTTCCTTCCCTAGGTGCCCTGTAAGTACTACCCTTGGGGCTTGGGGCCACCTTCCACAGGCTCCTTGGATCTGCCTCTGCTGGTCCGTTTTACCTTTTCGGTTTTTCGCGCCGCCTGTTGGGCTCTTGGGTGTTCTGTTCTCCCTTGTTACTGGCAGGTAAGAGGCAGTTTGCACTGGTAGGGGCGCAGGGTGCTGCACAGCTTGTATTCCCGACATAGCGGCCGGCTCTGTTCCCTGGGGCTCGCTGTCCTCTTGCGGGGTTTGTTTTTCTTTTGTTTTTGCCTGGTGGGGGTTCTCTCATATTCATTCCTTAGTTCTAACCCTTCACGGTTATACTCGATGGCGCCCCCTGCTAGGTCCCCGTGAGTGTACACGTCCTGGGGTACAGCTTTAGAAGTTCGATTGGTAGTTTTGGGCGCCGGTTAGCAGCTCCCTGCCTGGGACTACCTGAGCGCGAGTCCTCTTAAAGTAAACGCTCAGGACCCTGGGAATCCCTAGGGGGCGCGTGGGTCCGATGGATGTGACCCCGGAGTCCCCACTCGCTGTGTGCGAGTTTGAGGGTTGCTCGGTCCCTTTGTCTCAGGGTGACCCTCATTGTTTTTGCCTCTGCCATGCTGCCTGTTGGGTCGGTGATACTTTCGACCCTGAGTCCTGTGAGTGTTGCTGCTTGCTTGTGACTCAATTTACCCAATCCTCTGATGATTCTCTTCGGGTACAGGCGGCGCGTGCGTTGCAGTCTAGGTTTCGTCTGTTGCAACGCGCTAGGTTGGTTGCTCACCCGGATGCCCCCCGGGCTGCCCCGCTTTGCTTTTCGTGACCCGGACTTGGGGGTGGGGGTCGCTTCGATCCTGGTTCAGTCCGCGCCTCCTCGTCCTTCCCCTACTGCTCGTTCTGGTCCCCCCCCCCTTGCTTCCAGCCCCGAAACGTCTGAGGGTTTCGGGGTCGGAGCAGGGGTTACTTGATCTTGAGACTCGGGCAGCTTCGGGGGGTGCCCCTTCCGGGGGAGCGGCAGAGGCATTCGAGTCTTGTCTCCCGGCCGAAGCTTCGGGGTCTGACCAGTGGGCCCCTTCCTTCAGCTGTTCCGGCTGCTCCGTCCTTGTCTTGTGGGGTCGGGGCTTGGGGAGAGGACTCGGCCTCGGGTCCTGTGGTGTTGGACCTCGAGGCTGGGGAGGGGCTGACTTGGGGCCTTGGGCTCCGCTGGACCCCGCCTGGGTTTTTCTTCCTCTGAGCGGGGCTTATTGTTACAAGGAGTGGGGTTCTCTTTTCCCCCTCTGCGTACGAGTTGGATTTGGTGTCGGCCCCTCCCCGGGTTCGGTTCCGTGTTCCCCGGTTCGTCGGTTCCGTCTTTCCGGAGGTTTTCGGCTTATCGCATCCAACCTGGTGAGGTGCGAGCGGCCTTTGCAGCTTACCTCCTGCGGGACCCGGATTATGCCTCGGAACTGGATCCATCTGAGTTCAGGTTTGGGACTTCGTTCCCTTTCTGGCTCCGTTACGAGGTTCCGGAGTCTTCCTGGCTAGCAGCCTGCCCCTTGCTTGTTTTGGATTCCTGGCATTCCTTCTGTCGTTCCCGCACGTTGGAGTGGCGGGAAGCTTCCACGGTGATTCAGGTTTTCCTGGGGGGCGAGCTTGAGTACCTGAATGAGTGCTTGTTTGCCCCTGCCCTCCCCCGCGATGTGGGCGTTATTCAGCTCCATGTGCAGGTTCCCGTCCTTTCGGCGGCGCTTGTTGCGGAGGACTTGCGCGCCCGGGCCTTTTGGCTTCGGCCTTGCGGTTCTTTTCCATCCTGGAGCTGTCCTCGGATTGGCTCGTGGAGGATGTGAGGACGCTTGGGTCCGTCCCAGGGTCTGGCGCCTTGTCCTCGGCTGCGCGCTCGTTCGCTGCCTTGTTGAAGCTGTTCACGCCGATTTTGCGGGATGCGGTTTCCCTGTTTTATGCTTCCGTCTCGCGTGTCGGCAGGCGGTGCTGGGTCCTCCGTGGAATCTGCTTGGGCTCTGGCTCTTAGGCGTTCTTCCCCCTTTTGTCCTCTTCTTTTTGCGGAGTCGGCCGTGGCGCAGTTTATTCAGGCTGCGTCGGCGGCTTGTCGTCCGATGTCGGACTTGTTGGTCTTCCGGGGTCCCGGGGTGGGTCTTCCCGGAAGGGTCGTGCCAGAGCTCGGGGTTCTCGTCGTGGTAGGCCTCTGGTGTCAGGTTCGGGTTCGGCTCCTGCTGCGGACCCGCCCTCGTCTGGTCGGCGCGGTGTTCGCCTGTGCGGGGTTCTGGGTCTCGTAAGGGTCGCCGGCCCTTTCGCGGTTTGCCCCGTTGACGGGGCGATGGGGGGGCGGCTTGCGCTGTTCGCCGCGCCTGGTCCCACGATTCGTGGGCCTTTCAGGTCGTGTCTCGCGGTCTGCGGTGGCGTTGGGTGGCCCCTCCCCCTTTGGGGGGTTCGGGGCTGGCAGGGCAAGTTTCTTCCCCTGCGCTCCGTCGCGTCGTCTTGGAGTGGGTACGTTTGGGCGTCGTCGAACCGACGTCGTCCCTCAGATGGGTTTCCCGTCTGTTTCCGGTTCCGAAACGGGACTGCGCGGACCTGAGGTTCATTCTGGACTTGTCCCGTCTGAACCCCTGGGTTTATTGCCCTCCTTCCGGATGACTACGCTGTCTCAGGTTCGGCTCCTTTTGGAGCCGGGCGCTTGGATGGTGTCCCTGGACCTCCGGGACGCTTATTGGCATGTCCCGATTCATCCGCGGTTCAGGGACTGGCTCGGTTTGTGGTGGGGCGTCAGAGTTACCGCTTTCGTTGTCTCCCGTTCGGGTTGAACCTGGCACCTCGCGTGTTCACGCGCCTTACACGGGTAGTAGTGGCTCGCGTCTCCTAGGAGTTCGGGTGTTGGCCTACCTCGACGACTGGCTGGTTTGGGCTCCCAGCCGGTCTGCTGCTTGCTTGCTAGCCAGGGATTTGGTTCTTTCCCAGCTCGCCGGGTTCGGGTTCTTGGTGAACTGGAGGAAGTCCCATCTGGTTCCCTCTCAGGTTCGGACTTGGCTGGGCCTCGTTTGGGACTCTCGCACCTCCTCCTTGTCTCTCCCTCCGGAGTCTCTCCAGCGGCTGCGGTCCCGCCTTCGTCTGTTTCTGGTGGGCCCTCGGGTCACCCGGCGGTTGCTCGAGGGGCTGTGCGGGAGCCTGAACTTCGCGATGCTGGTCTACCCGCCGGGTCGGGTTTGGCTTCGTCGGCTGTTCTGGTTCCTTCGGGGTCACCCCTTCCGCCTCTCTCGCGATCGCAAGGTTCGACCCCCGGGGGCCTTGCGTCGGTTGCTGCGTCACCGGCTTCCTCTTCGGGTTTTTCGGGGTTCGGTGCCATGGCGCCTTCCCGAGCCCTCGCTCGATGTGTACACGGATGCGTCGTCTCTAGGCTGGGGTTTTGTGACCAGTGCTCACCAGGCCGGCCAGGGGCGTTGGGGTCCGTCCTTCCGTCGAGCTCACAGCACGGTGCGGGAGTTCGCGGCGGTGTGGTTTGCTCTTCGGAGGATTCAGGTGGCCCGCGGATCAACGATCCGGCTCCATTCGGACTGCTCTCCGGTGGTTCATTGCCTGAACCGCGGGGTTCGATGCGGTCCTTGTCTCTTTGGGTTGGTCGCTTCGGGTGACTCGTCTGCTGAGTTCTCGGGGTTTGGCTCTCCTGGCTGTTCACGTACGGGGCGTGTCCAACGTCTTGGCGGACGCCCTGTCTCGCTTCGTTCCCCTCTCCACGGAGTGTACGGTCGACGATGAGTCCTTCCGCTGGCTTTGCCAGACGTTCGGACATCCCGAGGTGGACCTCTTCGCGTCGGCGTGGTCGCGGCGTCTTCCCGTGTATGCGGCGCCCTTCCCCGATCGCGAGGCCGTCGGGGTCGACGCCTTGCGGCTCGACTGGTCGAGGTGGAGGTTCCTGTACCTCTTTCCCCCGGTTCAGCTGTTGCTCCAGGTCCTGACTCGCTTAGAGACTTACCAGGGGAGAGTTGTCCTTCTGGCCCCTTGGTGGCCGGCCCAGCCTTGGTTTCCGGTGCTAGTTGCTCGGTGTCCGAACCCGAGGGTTTTTCCGCGGCTCCGCCTCTTTCAGCAGATCGGGCCGGTGCGTCACGTGGCTGGTTCGATCTTCTCCTCGAGTCTTCGCGTATGGTATTTTTGACTCGAGTTTATCATCATCTCTATGGTGATCAGGTGGCCTCCTTGTTGGTGTCTCACCTGCGGGCTTCCTCTCGGCGGCAGTATGAAGTTTCCTGGCGGTCCTTCTCTTTCTTTTTGCGTCTTCGTCGTGTTCATTCCTTGTCTGTTCGGGTGGTCTTGTCCTTCCTCTCGTGGTTGTTTCAGGACCGTCATCTTATGCCTAACACTGTCGCCTCCTATCGTGCGGCGCTGGCGGAGCCGCTTCAGCTTGCTTTCGGTATCGATGTCACGTCTGCGCCGTTTCGCAAGCTGTCTCGTGCTTTGTTTCACCTCCGGCCTGCTCATGCGCCGCCTGAGCCGTCCTGGTCTTTGGACAGGGTGCTCGCTTTCCTTTCGTCTCCTCGTTTCGTTGTGGCCCCTTCGGTCCGGGATTGTTTTTCCAAGGCTCTTTTCTTGTTGGCTTTGGCCTCTGGGGGTCGGGTCGGGGAGCTTCATGCTCTCCTCCGGCGCAGGGGCTTCTGCTCTTTTGGTCGTGGTGATAGTTTTGTTCGCTTGCAGCCGTCTCCTTCTTTCTGGCAAAGAATGAGACTGCTGCGTTCCGGAGGGGTCCGTGGGTGGTTGATGCTTGGTTGGTCAGGCCGGGGGTGCATCATGTTTTGTGTCCGGTTGCGGCGCTTCGCCGTTATTTGCGCGCCACGGCTTCTGTGTCCGGGGACGCGCTTTGGGTTGATCCGGTTTCCCTTCTTCCCTGTTCGCGGGTGCGGGTCTCTCAGGTCGTCCGCAGGGTTATTAAGTCCAGCCAGCCTGCGGTCTATCCCCGTGCCCATGACGTTCGGAAGTTCGCGGCGCTTGCTGCCGTCTTTGGGAATATGTCTTGGTCTGATATTCGGGCGCGGGGTTTTTGGCGGTCGAACAGGGTCCTGGCTGCTCGTTACCTTGTCAATGTCCCTGGGCCCCGGCGGGCCTGTGTTGCGTTGGGTCGGCGGTTGCAGCCAGTTGTCTCGGCTTCGAGTTGAGGAGTGAGCGACGACCGCCTCCCGGGTAAGTCCCTCTTTTTTCCGTCTGTGGGTAGTTAGCTCCGGGGAGCCGACGGGGCTCCCCCCAGAAAACCAGCGTTGAATGTAATGAAACGCCATTTTCTGGGTGAGTCCCGGAGGCTCCCCGGCATCCCTCCCTCCCTCCGGTCGGCGGTTTTTCGCGTTTTTGACATCCAGCCTCAAGAACTGAGGTGTGGGTAGCCGGCGCGGAGGGTCTGGGGCTCCCCCTTCCCCTCCCGGGGAGGGGGGAGCTGCGCAGACAGCGGCGCGGCAGCGTGTGACGTCACACTAGTTTGCTCGTTTTTCTTTGGGGAGTTCTATCCACTAGTTCGGCTTTTGGTAGCAATTTTAACCAGAATAGGGGTTTGTTTTGGGGCGCTTACCTTTCTGGGTGCCTGTCCCGGTCGATGGCAGACATAGAATGCTTCCAACCACACGGGGGCTTCTATAGGCCATTGCTCCCCTTGCCTCTCTGAGGGGGCCCGGTTCTGGCCGTGGTTCCCGGTAGGCCTAAGAACTCCATACACATGACTGATGCCAAAGTCTGACATTAGCATATCAGCCTGGGATAGCTCCGGGGAGCCTCCGGGACTCACCCAGAAAATGGCGTTTCATTACATTCAACGCTGGTTTTTTAACTATATTTTAAATGTGGCCCTGGAAATTCAGCTTATCAATGAGAATACCAAGGAATTTACCATCTACTTAGTTACTAATTTGAGTATTGGTAATTCTTAAATTAATTTGATTAGAGGATTTATTACCAAACAAAATATAGAAGGTTTCATCAATGTTAAGGTTGAGTTTGTTAGCAGATAGCCAAAGATGGATTTAATTTAGTTCAGCATTCATTGTGTCATTCAGAATCAGAGGATTAGGACTGGAGAACGTGTATTTGCTGTGTCATCAGCAAATACTACTGATTTGAGGTGTTGAGAGGCATTTGGAAGGTCATTAATGTAGATGAGAATCTTCATTAAAAATATTTTCTGTAAACATGAAAGATGTGTGCACCAATGTTCATGAGCACCATGTATGACATAAACCCGAATTAATTGAATCGTCACAATTAAAACAATTGTACAATCTTAACTGTATACCGTATAACACCAAAGCAAAGGCATATTACAGCATAACGTGATTCTAATTCAGACTCTTTAACCCTTGCACTGCGCACCTGTTTTTGGCAAAAACTTCATAGTGCAATTTTTAAGGACATATTTTGTTGTTTTTATAATTGTTCAGGTAAAGTTAATGTCAAAATGTTTCCAAACTCAACTATTTTCATTTTAAAACACAAAGAGTGATGAAAACATTTAAAAAATTAAAATATAGGCTAATTAAAAAAAAGAGACAACTCTCAAAACAGCATTTGTCATTTGGTGCAGTGTAGTGGTTAATCCTTCCACTGCCAATAGTGCCATTTGGCATTACAGTATTTGTTATGTCATAGTTTACTTTGATGCCAATAAGGGAATGTTACAAGATACCAAGAATAATTTTAACGAGAAAGTTTTAAACATATATCGAGAACACTAGCGAATTAACGTGAACATTTTAAATCTGTTTAGAATTTCTTTTGCAGCCAACAACAGCAGACACATCTGCAGCTAAAATAATCTCAAAAGGCGGAAAATTCTCCTTGTTATACATAATTATTTTAAAAATAATGTGATTGTATATGAAATAAGTGAGCAGTAATTAGTAAGGGAGGAATGGAACAAGACTATAAAGAAATGGAAGAATGAAGTGTTAGAGTGCTTGAGGAAACATGAAATGTAATAATATTAATTTCTGGTCTTGGTAACATTGATTAATTTGTGTCCTTGTTAATTCTGTTTACTTTAGCATCTTCTATTACATATCCTAATGTCATGACCAAAGAAAACAAACTCCTTATGTAAGGGTCAACATCAATAAGAACATCAATTGTTCTTATTGATGAGACTGATTAATATTAATGACACTATTACTCCCAATTCTTACCTGAGTTTACCTGTGGGGTCTCCAACTCCAGTGGCCTCGATGGAGATAGGAAGCCCTGAAGGCCATTATCCTGTAATATCTCTCATTTTCCCATTTGGCGGGTATTCAATATGGTAAGGACAGTTTTCTTGATGGTTTCCATTTTAATTTTAATGTTTTCTTTTGAAAAAGCACAAAATTTGTTTTTAACATTTTTGTAAGTATAAGTGGTGGAGGGTGTTAGGAATATTATAACAGTGGAAGGCTAACTGAAATCGCAATAGTATGATACATTATGAGAACATTTTTGGAGCAATACAATGGGAGAAACTCTTGCCTCTGGCCTCCCCAGGCACACGCACTCATGATTCTGGCCTCCCCAGGCACACACACTCATGACTCTAGCCTCCCACGGCACATGCACTCATGCCTCTGGCCACCCCAGGCACACACACTCTTGCCTCTGGCCTCCCACAGCACACGCACTCATGCCTCTGGCCACCCCAGGCACACACACTCATGCCTCTGGTCTCCCACGGCACACGCACTCATGCTTCTGGCCTCCCCAGGCACACACACTCTTGCCTCTGGCCTCCCACAGCACACACACTCTTGCCTTTGGCCTCCCACGGCACACACACTCTTGCCTCTGGCCTCCCACGGCACACGCACTCATGCTTCTGGCCTCCCATGGCACACGCACTCATGCCTCTGGCCTCCCATGGCACACGCACTCATGCCTCTGGTCTCCCATGGCACACGCACCCATACCTTTGGCCTCCCATGGCACACAAATTCATGCCTCTTGCCTCCCATGGCACATGCACTCGTGCCTCTGGCCTCCCACGGCACATATGCACTTTCTCACAGTGGAAGTGTTAAAGGGTGTACTGTACAGAGGTACACCATTGTACTCTGTATGCACTCGAAATAGTTGAACCAGGCATTTGGACCAGCTGATTGGACCAAGCATTTTGACTAGGTGGTTGAGCTACGTGGTTGGGCCAGGCAGTTGGTCATGGTGGTTGGGCCAGGTGGTTGGCCATAGTGATTGGACCAGGTGGTTGGGTGATGCAGCTGGGCACCATTATTCATGCCATCCTCTTATCCCAGTCCCCATCCTGGCCCCTATCCTATCCCTTCCATGAGCTATAGTTTATTTCACTTAAGAGCGTTACCCTAAAAATTACATTTCCTTACGATTCTATATTAGTTTTTTCCTAGTGAAATATTTTTAACAATTAAAAATATTTCTGTAATTATTCATATATTTATTGTATTTGTAATAAACTGATATTTTGTTATTCACTCTAGCATTTGTATCTATTTTTATACACAAACTTGTTTGAAAATTTTCATATATAGTCTGATGCAATGTTCTTTTTGTACATGACTTAGATGTGTGTGTGTGTGTGTGTGTGTGTGTGTGTGTGTGTGTGTGTGTGTGTGTGTGTGTGTGTGTGTGTGTGTGAGAAGGTCTCGTACATATATATATATATATATATATATATATATATATATATATATATATATATATATATATATATATATATAATATATATATAATATATATATATATAATTTTTTTTTTTTAAATATATTCGAGAGTTGTTACATTCTTGTTGAGGCACTAGTACGCATAACGTTTCAGGCAAATGCTGTACTGTACGGGCAAATATGCTGTACAAACATCATGTCTGTCCATGTAAACGTATAATATTATATATATAATATATTGTTGTTACACAGAAATAACCAATGTTAATTACATGAAATAAATTTGTTTTAATTGAAGGATTCACTTTCATTTTTATCCTTAATGGTTATGTACAAGACACGACATTTTTATCATTAATTGTTGTGTACAAGACATTTACAGACATTTACAAGACATTTAAAGTACATTTTTACCCTTAACCTCCGCACGGCGCAGAGTGCCTTGAGGTGCTGGACCGGGGTGTGCAGAGTGCCTCCGGGCACTCTTAGGTATAGCATAGGATTCAAAACTGGTGTGCAATGACTCGAGTACGAAATGGATGCCTAAGTAAGTAAGTAGTTATCAAAGAAGGCACCAAGCCAGGAAGGCTGTGTAGCACCGTCAAATGTGCGGAATAATCAGTGGGCACTACATATCACTGAGGATGCCAATATGAGAACAGAAACGTATAAGGTGAACGATATGTATGTGAGAGGTGAGAACGATAAGGTGAAAGTGAGAAGGGGTTATTCAGTAAATTCAATTTTAATAATAAAAGGATAGACTGGGATATAATAAACAGGGAACTGACAAACATTCCATGGGAAACTGTTTTAAGTAATACAAGTCCTACAGAAGGAATAGAAAAACTGACTTTGGAAGCGTATCAAGTCTGTCTGAAAAAAATGTTCCTTTGAGGAAAGCCAGAATGAGATCCAACGTAGAAAGAGAACGCAGACGACACTATAAACGCAGGAAAAAAATAACGGAACTGCTTATGCAGACACAATTTCCCGTCAAAGAAGGAATAATTTAAATAGGGAGATTGAAGAAATCGAGCGGAAATTGAAGCACTCATATGAAACTGAAGAGAGGCAATTAGACCAGAAAGCAATTCAGGAAATAAATAAAAATCCAAATACTTCTTCACATATGCGAAATCAAAAGCAAAAACCACTGCCAGTATTGGACCTATTCGTACAAGTGAAGGTTCATTCACGGAGGATGACAAAGAAATTAGTGAAATCCTAAAGAAGCAGTATGAGGACATGTTTAGCACTCCAATAAACAACATGAAAGTGGAAGATCCGACAATTTCTTTGTGCGTGATATTCAACCCCTGTAATATAACTGATATCAACACGAGCGCTTAACTAACTTTGAAAGAGAAATGAAAACATGCCCATGCACTCGGCCCCAGGTCCAGACTCACGGAATTCATATTTATAAAGAAATGCAAAGTGCCAGTAGCACAGGCACTCGTATAGTGTGGAGGAAGAGCTTGGACACGGGGGAGATACCAGATGCACTTAAAGTAGCAGACATATATCCCCTCTACACAAGGGAGGGAGCAAAGCATTGGCAAAGAATTATAGACCATTGCACTAACATCGCACATAATAAAAGTATTTGAGAGAGTGATTAGGAGTCAGGTC
>WNGS01145658.1:2500-16053 GCA_020271785.1 Procambarus virginalis | reverse complement strand
ATTCTAAACCTGTAAGTACAAGTCTAAACCTGTAAGTACAAGTCTAAACCTGTAAGTACAAGTCTAAACCTGTAAGAACAAGTCTAAACCTGTAAGTACAAGCCTAAACCTGTAAGTACAAGTCTAAACCTGTAAGTACAAGTCTAAACCTGTAAGTACAAGTCTAAACCTGTAAGTACAAGTCTAAACCTGTAAGTACAAGTCTAAACCTGTAAGTACAAGTCTAAACCTGTAAGTACAAGTCTAAACCTGTAAGTACAAGTCTAAACCTGTAAGTACAAGTCTAAACCTGTAAGTACAAGTCTAAACCTGTAAGTACAATTCTAAACCTGTAAGTACAAGTCTAAACCTGTAAGTACAAGTCTAAACCTGTAAGTTCAAGTCTAAACCTGTAAGTTCAAGTCTAAACCTGTAAGAACAAGTCTAAACCTGTAAGTACAAGTCTAAACCTGTAAGTACAAGTCTGAACTTGTAAGTACAAATCTGAACCTGTAAGTACAAGTCTGAACCTGTAAGTACAAGTCTGAACCTGTAAGTACAAATCTGAACCTGTAAGTACAAGTCTGAAACTGTAAGTACAAGTCTGAACCTGTAAGTACAAGTCTAAACCTGTAAGTACAAGTCTAACCCTATAAGTAAATGTCTAAACCTGTAAGTACAGGTCTAAACCTGTAAGTTCAAGTCTAAACCTGTAAGAACAAGTCTAAACCTGTAAGAACAAGTCTAAACCTGTAAGTACAAGTCTAAACCTGTAAGTACAAGTCTGAACCTGTAAGTACAAGTCTGAACCTGTAAGTACAAGTCTGAACCTGTAAGTACAAGTATGAACCTGTAAGTACAAGTCTGAACCTGTAAGTACAAGTCTGAAACTGTAAGTACAAGTCTGAACCTGTAAGTACAAGTCTAAACCTGTAAGTACAAGTCTAACCCTATAAGTACATGTCTAAACCTGTAAGTACAGGTCTAAACCTGTAAGTTCAAGTCTAAACCTGTAAGAACAAGTCTAAACCTGTAAGTACAAGTCTAAACCTGTAAGTACAAGTCTAAACCTGTAAGTACAAGTCTGAACCTGTAAGTACAAGTCTAAACCTGTAAGTTCAAGTCTAAACCTGTTAGTACAAGTCTAAACCTGTAAGTACAAGTCTAAACCTTTAAGTATAAGTCTAAACCTGTAAGTTCAAGTCTAAACCTGTAAGTTCAAGTCTAAACCTGTAAGTACAAGTCTAAACCTGTAAGTTCAAGTCTAAATCTGTAAGTACAAGTCTAAACCTGTAAGTACAAGTCTAAACCTGTAAGTTCAAGTCTAAACTTGTAAGTACAGGTCTAAACCTGCAATTTCAAGTCTAAACTTGTAAGTACAAGTCTAAACCTGTAAGTTCAAGTCTAAACCTGTAAGTACAAGTCTAAACCTGTAAGTTCAAGTCTAAACCTGTAAGTTCAAGTCTATAGCTGTAAGTACAAGTCTAAACCTGTAAGTACAAGTCTAAACCTATAAGTTCAAGTCTAAACCTGTAAGTAAAAGTCTAAACCTGTAAGTTCAAGTCTAAACCTGTAAGTACAAGTCTAAACCTGTAAGTACAATTCTAAACCTGTAAGTACAAGTCTAAACCTGTAAGTACAAGTCTAAACCTGTAAGAACAAGTCTAAACCTGTAAGTACAAGCCTAAACCTGTAAGTACAAGTCTAAACCTGTAAGAACAAGTCTAAACCTGTAAGTACAAGTCTAAACCTGTAAGTACAATTCTAAACCTGTAAGTACAAGTCTAAACCTGTAAGTACAATTCTAAACCTGTAAGTACAAGTCTAAACCTGTAAGTACAAGTCTAAACCTGTAAGTTCAATTCTAAACCTGTAAGTACAAGTCTAAACCTGTAAGTTCAATTCTAAACCTGTAAGTACAAGTCTAAACCTGTAAGTACAAGTCTAAACCAGTAAGTTCAATTCTAAACCTGTAAGTACAAGTCTAAACCTGTAAGTTCAATTCTAAACCTGTAAGTACAAGTCTAAACCTGTAAGTTCAATTCTAAACCTGTAAGTACAAGTCTAAACCTGTAAGTACAAGTCTAAACCTGTAAGTTCAATTCTAAACCTGTAAGTACAAGTCTAAACCTGTAAGTACAAGTCTAAACCTGTAAGAACAAGTCTAAACCTGTAAGTACAAGCCTAAACCTGTGTAAGTGTGAGCTCGTTCATATTGCAGGAGTGACACTCATCATTGACATCAGCTCTCATCATTGACATCAGCTCTCATCATTGACATCAGCTCTCATCATTGACATCAGCTCTCATCATTGACATCAGCTCTCATCATTGCATCAGCTCTCATCATTGACATCAGCTCTCATCATTGACATCAGCTCTCATCATTGACATCAGCTCTCCTTTGGTATCTGCTGATGATTGGCCGAAGAGGGTTTCCTGGCTTGTGGGTCTTGACATTTCCATAGGCCTACTCAGGTTTTTATTCCCAACAACTTTTGGCAGGTGGAGTCAGGATTTCTTGGCGTTCACAGTTTCGATCAATCTGGTTTACCTGTGAACGCCAAGAAATCCGGACTCCACCTGCCAAAGTTGTTGGGGAATACAAACCTGAGTATGCCTATGGAAATGTCAAGACCCACAAGCCAGGAAACCCTCTTCGGCCAATCATCAGCCAGATACCCACACTCAAATGCTGACTGGCTAAGCATGTGAGTGTGACGTCAGACAATTAAAAAATTTATTTCAGAGAATTGTTATTTTCATTACCACCGACAGTGAAGAAAAACATAAGAAATATTGAGATTCGTGTTAGAATTATTAATCTTACCTTTTCGGTCTTATTCAACAACAATATATATATATATATATATATATATTATATATATATATATATATATATATATATATATATATATATATCGTACCTAGTAGCCAGAACGCACGTCTCAGCCTACTATGCAAGGCCCGATTTGCCTAATAGGCCAAGTTTTCATGAATTAATTGTTTTTCGACTACCTAACCTACCTAACCTAACTTTTTCGGCTACCTAACCTAACTTAACCTATAAAGATAGGTTAGGTTAGGTTAGGTTGGGTAGGTTAGGTTAGGTTCGGTCATATATCTACGTTAATTTTAACTCCAATTATAAAAATTGACCTCATACATAATGAAATGGGTAGCTTTATCATTTCGTAAGAAAAAAATTAGAGAAAATATATTATTCAGGAAAACTTGGCTTATTAGGCAAATCTGGCCTTGCATAGTAGGCCAAAAAGTGAGTTCTGGCTACTAGGTACGACATATATATATATATATATATATATATATATATATATATATATAATATATATATATATATATATATATATATATATATATATATATATATATATATATATATATATATATGGATATGGAATTCGATATGGAATCTTTTCGATATGGAATTTTTATGTGGTCAAGAATCGTGCCCCAGAGCTGCTCCTCCGGCCCGCGAGGGTCAGTCATATACCACGGTCCTCGTCTCCATCATATAGCGGATTTGTTTTCATATATGTGTTGTCCATAAAATATAACTCGTGCCAGCACTCAGTATTGAGTGCCGCTATTGTTCAATGTGTTCAGTGACAGTATGGCATTGTAATACGTGAAGGTGCATTTAACTGTCACATTCGTTTAATTGTTAAATGTTTCATTGTTAAATATTTAAAATTTATTAATTTAATGTCAATTCCGTCAACGTTAATTCTTGGTTTCTGGTTATTAATGAAAGAGTGATGCAGCTCCTGGAAGGTTAAAAGAACTAACAAGATAAAAGTGCGGCTGCTTCCAGGGAACATGACCCATGAACATGCTGCTTCCAGGGAACATGACCTATGAACATGATGCTTCCAGGGAACATGACCTATGAACATGCTGCTTCCAGGGAACATGACCAATGAACATGCTGCTTCCAGGGAACATGACCAATGAACATGCTGCTTCTAGAGAACATGACCCATGAAAGTGATGCATCCAGAGAACATGATCGATGAAATGCTGCTTCCAGGGAACATGACCCATGAAAGTGCTGCTTCCAGGGAACATGACCCATGAAAGTGCTGCTTCCAGGGAACATGACCCATGAAAGTGCTGCTTCCAGAAAACATGACCGATGAAAGTGCTGCTACATGCAGGGAACATGACCCATGAAAGCACAGTTTGGCCTTAATTCCATTCATGCAAAAATTCTGTTATCTCTGAAATAAGCCACGTGTTCTCCAAGCCTCGGGTAATCCCGTCATTAGCATGTGCGTCTAACCTTCTCATGAGTCTCTCGCTGGGCTCAGCATCCAGGACTTGGTTGAAGGTAAGATAAGAAATGTCTCCATCATATCCGCTCTCTGTTCCAGAAGTACGCTGCGTCCTGGTAAACTTGAGAGTAAACCTTTTAAACGGAAGATATTAATCAACTTCCATATTAATCAACGTTAATATTTCGTTAAATATGCAAAATAATGGCTCACTAATCTCTTGTGTTCGTTCTTTTCGAACCTCGGCAAATAGCCTGGCAGTGGGAAGGTGTTGGGCTTTGATTTCTACATATGTTTAATAGGTTCTTCCCTAGTAACTGTTAAAGCCACGACGGCTTGCGGCTTCACTCCTTAAACACGGCATTTCGAGGGAGTGTGAGAGAGGGTTAACTGGCCGGGTCCTTGTTGGTGGGTTTAAGGCAGGTTAACCCTTGTGCGTTTGTGAGCGCCGCGCCACGCGCTTACCGGTGAACTGTTGACTGAAAAAGTTATAACAGAAGGTATTGCTTTGTCAGACGTGACTCCTGTGAAGTGCTGTCTGGCAGCGTCCACACCTCATCAACATGGGCCAAATGCTCATTAATCCAGCCTCCAGATTCCCTGTTTATGAGTGAAAAACAGTTTACACACAACCCGTCCTCAGACCAAGTCCATTCTATCCAGCGGTCGACCCCACAGACGTATTCCCAGCCCGTCCTCCAAACAATGACCCAAAAGTGACTCCATCCCCCCCCCCGCTGTTTATGATTGAAAAGCGGTTTACACACGACTCACAACTGATGACGTTCGAACACTTCCGGAACAAGTGCTTCACTGACGACTGGTGTTCGAACCACAACGCTGTAAATGCTTCACCCACGTACTACAAATACAAAATAATTGCCAACAGAACCTAAACACCTAACCTAACCTATGACTATATATATACATAATATGTTAATATATTATAATATTAATTTATAGTTGAGAAAATTCCTGCACTGAATGAACAGCATGTTAAAATTGATGAATGCGTATGTGGGGTCGACCGCTGGATGGAATGGACTTGAGTCCTCTAACCTAACCTACGCCTAACTATACACAGAAGTTTAATAAACAACACTATTAATTCCTATGAGAACAAACTTATTTTTAATGTACAATTCATAGAAATTGATGAATGTGTCTTTGAGGGACGGCCGCTGCTTTAACGAGCCTGGCCTGAGGACAGGTTGCTGGCAGGGTTGAGCCAAGGGATAGGAGAGCGTCTTGGGACTAGTTGAGGCTAGGTTGTTGGTTCAGGTGGCCAGAGATGATGACGCTTTCACGTACCTTTAAGACCAATTGGGTATTTTTTTCACAGTGTTAACAATGCTATAGTAACATGGATATTCTTCCATACAGCTTGACGGACGACCTGTCAACGTGTTCTGTGACCGGCTCCATATCTGAGGGGAATCACGTGAATATGTCGACTGTGCCAATCAGGTTATTAATAAAAAATATGTCTCACTGAGTACCAGGAGTAGAGCTCTTTCCTGCTTTATAACTATATTAATTTCATTACGACAGGCGGCTTCTGCGCATCCCTGGAACTGCATCCCAGACAACTCGGCAACCATCCAGGCTGACATAGAGTCCCTCGGGAGTGGACACCTCTAGTAACTCATCACTGGGCACAAGTCGAGGCGCATCATCGTCTCTCTCTCTCGTCGCAGGCCACCGTGTATGTCACCACACACAAGTCAACATTCTCCGTCTCCGCCCATATACATGTTGTTCAGCCAGAGGCATAATATCGCATTCTTTCCTAGTATATAGAGACAAATTTGACATTCTAGGTACATCACATGTGTTTAATATAATAAGTTACCTCCTGTGGCTGTGCCGCCTTGGGCCGTCTCCTCCCTGGCCTCCAGTGTCCATGACACATTATATGGTGCAGTGGCGTCAGTGTGCGGCGTACTGGCAGGTGTTGTGGTCCACCCACTGCTGAGGTGTACTGGCAGGTGCTGGACCACCCACTGCTGAGGTGTACTGGGAGGTGCCGGACCACCCACTGCTGAGGTGTACTGGCAGGTGTTGTGGTCCACCCACTGCTGAGGTGTACTGGGAGGTGCTGGACCACCCACTGCTGAGGTGTACTGGGAGGTGCTGGTCCACCCACTGCTGAGGTGTACTGGGAGGTGCTGGACCACCCACTGCTGAGGTGTACTGGGAGGTGTTGTGGTCCACCCACTGCTGAGGTGTACTGGGAGGTGCTGGTCCACCCACTGCTGAGGTGTACTGGGAGGTGCCGGACCACCCACTGCTGAGGTGTACTGGCAGGTGTTGTGGTCCACCCACTGCTGAGGTGTACTGGCAGGTGTTGTGGTCCACCCACTGCTGAGGTGTACTGGCAGGTGTTGTGGTCCACCCACTGCTGAGGTGTACTGGGAGGTGCTGGACCACCCACTGCTGAGGTGTACTGGGAGGTGTTGGACCACCCACTGCTGAGGTGTACTGGGAGGTGTTGGACCACCCACTGCTGAGGTGTACTGGGAGGTGTTGGACCACCCACTGCTGAGGTGTACTGGGAGGTGTTGGACCACCCACTGCTGAGGTGTACTGGGAGGTGTTGGACCACCCACTGTTGAGGTGTACTGGCAGGTGCTGGACCACCCACTGCTGAGGTGTACTGGCAGGTGTTGTGGTCCACCCACTGCTGAGGTGTACTGGCAGGTGTTGTGGTCCACCCACTGCTGAGGTGTACTGGGAGGTGCTGGACCACCCACTGCTGAGGTGTACTGGGAGGTGTTGTGGTCCACCCACTGCTGAGGTGTACTGGGAGGTGTTGTGGTCAACCCACTGCTGAGGTGTACTGGGAGGTGCCGGACCACCCACTGCTGAGGTGTACTGGGAGGTGCCGGACCACCCACTGCTGAGGTGTACTGGGAGGTGTTGTGGTCCACCCACTGCTGAGGTGTACTGGGAGGTGTTGGACCACCCACTGCTGAGGTGTACTGGGAGGTGTTGGACCACCCACTGCTGAGGTGTACTGGGAGGTGTTGGACCACCCACTGCTGAGGTGTACTGGGAGGTGTTGGACCACCCACTGCTGAGGTGTACTGGGAGGTGTTGGACCACCCACTGCTGAGGTGTACTGGAGGTGTTGGACCACCCACTGTTGAGGTGTACTGGCAGGTGCTGGACCACCCACTGCTGAGGTGTACTGGCAGGTGTTGTGGTCCACCCACTGCTGAGGTGTACTGGCAGGTGTTGTGGTCCACCCACTGCTGAGGTGTACTGGGAGGTGCTGGACCACCCACTGCTGAGGTGTACTGGGAGGTGCCGGTCCACCCACTGCTGAGGTGTACTGGGAGGTGCCGGACCACCCACTGCTGAGGTGTACTGGGAGGTGTTGGACCACCCACTGCTGAGGTGTACTGGGAGGTGCCGGACCACCCACTGCTGAGGTGTACTGGGAGGTGTTGGACCACCCACTGCTGAGGTGTACTGGTGCTTGACCACCCACTGCTGAAAAGGAAAGTACCGAAAGGGGATATTATGAGGAGATGAATAAATTTCTATGGGATATACCATGGGACACAGAACTCAGAACCAAGTCTGTATAAGACATGATGGACTATGTCACCCAAAAATGTCAGGAGGCCGTAAGCAGGTTTGTCCCAGCCCGACAGGAAAATACAGAGATGCAAAGGATGAATCCGTGGTTTAATAGGGAATGTATGAAAGCAAAGGAGCTGAACAAAAGGGCATGGAGGAACTTCCGTAATAACAGAACACCAGAAAGTAGAGAGAGATACCAGAGAACCAGGAACGAGTATGTCAGTGTGAGAAGAGCAGCTGAGAAAAGGTATGAAAATGATATAGCTAATAAAGCCAAGACCGAACCAAAGCTACTACACAGTCACATCAGGAGGAAGACAACATGGAAGGAACAGGTGATGACACTTTGGATGGGTGAGGACAGGTACACAGAGAATGACAAAGAGGTGTGTGAGGAACTCAACAAAAGGTTCCAGGAGGTCTTTACAATAGAACAGGGGGAACTCACGGCGCTAGGAGAGGTGGCAGCAAACCAGGCGACCTTGGAAAGGTTCGATATTACAAGTGATGAGGTCAAGAAGCACCTATTGGAACTGGACGTGAGAAAAGCTGTTGGGCCGGACGGAATCTCACCATGGGTATTGAAAGAGTGTGCAGGAGCACTTTGTTTGCCACTCTCCATAGTGTATAGTAGGTCACTGGAAACGGGAGACCTACCAGAAATATGGAAGACTGCTAGTGTAGTACCAATATACAAATGGGTGACAGACAAGAGGCACTGAACTACAGGCCAGTGTCCTTAACTTGTATACCATGCAAGGTGATGGAGAAGATTGTGAGAAAAAACCTAGTAACACATCTGGAGAGAAGAGACTTCGTGACAACCCATCAACATGGGTTCAGGGAGGGTAAATCTTGCCTTACAGGTTGATAGAATTCTACGATCAGGTGACAAGAATTAAGCAAGAAAGAGAAGGGTGGGCGGACTGTATTTTTTGGACTGTCGGAAAGCCTTTGACACAGTACCCCATAAAAGGTTGATGCATAAGCTGGAGAAACAGGCAGGAGTAACAGGTAGGGCGCTCCAGTGGATAAGGAGTAAGCAATAGGAAGCAGAGAGTTACAGTGAGGGGTGAGACCTCAGACTGGCGTGAAGTCACCATTGGAGTCCCACAGGGCTCTGTACTTGGACCTATCCTGTTTCTGATATACGTAAATGATCTCCAGAGGGTATAGACTCATTCCTCTCAATGTTTTGCTGACGACGCCAAAATTATGAGAAGGATTAAGACAGAGGAGAGACAGTTTCAAGAAGACCTGGACAAGCGCAGGAATGGTCGAACAAATGGCTGTTAGAGTTTAACCCAAGCAAATGTAATGTAATGAAGATAGGGGTAGGAAGCAGGAGACCAGATACAAGGTATCATTTGGGAGATGAAATACTTCAAGAGTCAGAGAGGAGAAAGACCTGGGGGTTGATATCACGCCAGGACCTGTCCCCTGAAGCTCATATCAAGAGGATAACATCAGCAGCATATGCCAGGTTGGCTAACATAAGAACGGCTTTAGAAACTTGTGTAAGGAATCTTTCAGAACATTATATACCACATATGTCAGACCAATCCTGGAGTATGCGGCTCCAGCATGGAGTCCCTATCTAGTCAAGCATAAGACTAAACTGGAAAAGGTTCAAAGGTTTGCCACCAGACTAGTACCCGAGCTGAGAGGTATGAGCTACGAGGAGCGACTGCAGGAATTAAACCTCACTTCGTTGGAAGACAGAAGAGTTAGGGGGGACATGATCACCACATTCAAGATTCTCAGGGGAATCGACAGGGTTGATAAAGACAGGCTGTTTAACACAAGGGGCACACGCACTAGGGGACACAGGTGGAAACTGAGTGCCCAAATAGCCACAGAGATATTAGAAAGAACTTTTTTAGTGTCAGAGTGGTTGACAAAATGGAAGCATTAGGAAGTGATGTGGTGGAGGCTGACTCCATACACAGTTTCAAGTGTAGATATGATAGAGCCCAATAGGCTCAGGAATCTGAACCTGTTGATTGACGGTTGAGAGGCGGGACCAAAGAGCCAGAGCTCAACCCCCGCAAGCACACATAGGAGGGTACAACGGGACACACACACACAAGAACACACACACACACACACACCCACACCACACACACACACACACATGACACACCAACACCGAGACACACACACAAAAACAGTACCCACACACACACACACACACACACACACACATCACACACCACATGGTCGTTGTGACAATCGCGTTGGATGGACGTGGGTTTGGGAGCTCCTGGTTTACTAATGGAGTGGGAGGGTTAATCATGCAACTTCGAAGTTGAAAAGTGTGTACAAGTGAAAGAAAAAACCGTTGGTTTTGACCAAAGCCATAAGGTAGTGAAAAAAACAGTATAAGTAGCGTATTTGAAAATAGTGAATTACTGTGGCAGTGTACAGCGGGGAGTGGGCCTCATCGACCTCTGACCGTGACCTCACCCTCTGACCGTGACCTCACCCTCTGCCCGTGACCTCATCCCCGGCAGCAACCAATCACCACGTGGGAGACTTGTGGAGATTCACTCACCTATTGTGTTAGCAGGACTGTAAGATACTTGGAGCCTCCCTGTGGGTAAGGTGGGATTATAGCAATGACTAGGTCAGGAAGGGCGTCTAGGTCCAGCAGTATTATGATTGAAGAAGAAGTTAGGTTTGTGGAGAAGATGATTGGGAAATTTGTAGAGAAGAGGGATGTCTGGGTAGGTGATCTAATCCTGGGGATTAAAAGTAAAATCTTTAACAAGATACAGGACGAGGTTCACAGACTCAAACAAGAGTTTATGGATTATATTCAAGAGGAAATCAGAAAGAGCAGGGTAGAATGGCAAGGAGAAATAACTAGGCTTGCTATTGAATTTGGCAGGCATGGGGAGGCTTGGCAGGGGAAGAGGTAGTAGGAGTAGGTGGAGTAGCGGGAGTGGGAGGGGTGGGGTCAGCAGGGAGGGCGCTACCAGCATGACCCGACCTGAGAAAGAGGACAATCATAATTCATGGATTGCTTGAAGTCAAGGCAACCATCCAGGCAGGAAAGGATGGCGATTGAAAATTTGGAGCTACAGGGGATTTTGATGGACATGAGAGCCCATATGGCAAAGAATGAAATGGAAGTCCACCGCCGCATTGGCCCATACAACTGTAACAGAAAACGTCCTGTCCTGGTGCAATTCACCAACGAAGAGGCAGTTGATTACATACCGAATCACAAACACTTGCTCAGAGGTAGCGAAAGTTACTTCAACGTCTATATTGACAAGTTCAATGACGAAGGAAGAGCAGGTAGCCCACAGAGCCAGCAAACTTCCACGATACAACGCTTCCCAGTTGAGCATAGTTACACACCCCACTGCTAATCAACCCCAGGATAACCAGCTTCTCACAACTGCTTCTCAGGTTACTCCCTCCCCAAATCAGACCTCCTTGCCCCGGCTTATCTCCCCAACACCTCCCTTGACCCCTCTGACCCCACTGCAGTCAATTTCCTCCCACATTCCAAAGCCCCCCTCATCACCTCAACCCCCAAAACCCGTCCATAAGGCCCTCATTCCTCAACCCCCAAAACCCAACCCAGCCCTCATCCCCTCAACCCCAAAAACCCACCCAGCCCTCATCCCCTCAACCCCCCAAAACCTGCCCATGCCTCACCCCTCCTCATACCCCTCTCCTTCCATGTGACCCCCCAACCTTGCGAGGGGGGGGGAGGTTCCCCCCACCCTCTCTATCCTTCCCCCTCCAGACCTCTCAACCTCTATCTGACTCCCAACCTTACGCTATCTTGCAACCCCTCTATGCCTATCAGACCCTCCCTAATCTTCAGACCCCGTATGCCCTTCCTACTCCAGACCAACCTACCCAGGCCCTACCCAAACCCCCTACCTACCTTCCTAGAAGCCCAGCCCCCATTAACCCCCCAAGCACCCCTTCCGACCTCTTTCACCCCCCATACCCCCCCGGACCCCCCCCGGATCCCCCGGACACCCCCCGGATCTCCCACCCCAGTCATCCCCCAGACACCCCCCAGATCCCCCAGGTCCCCCCCTGCCCCCAGTCACCCCCCAGACCACCCCCCAGATCCCCCCAGACCCCCAGAGGATGGGAGAACTCTGGTACAGGAGTTTCCATGAAGTATCTCAAGGTTTGGTACACCACTGTTGATGGGGTATCTAATAAAGCAGAAGAGATAAAAGAAAGATTGAGTGAGGCAAAATCCTGACGTAGTTGCAATTGTGGAAACTAAAATTATGACATGAATCTCAGATGCAATCTTCCTGAAGGGTACCGAGGTGATAAGAAAGAGAGGACACAGAGACAGGGCGGGGGAGTGAGCACTCCTAATAAAGCGGAAATGGAAGTTTGAAGACCTGGGAAAATCGGTTACCAATGAGTGCACAAGCTTATACATGGAACTTTGACAGTAGATTGGAGGAAGATTGTGATCTTGGAAATCTACAATCCCCCACCAAACAGTAGAAGACCCAGACAGGAGTATGATGACAACAACAGGCATGCATAGATGAACTGCAGAAGGCAGCAACACTATCCCACAGAATGAGAGCGAAGCTGCTGATCATGGGGGATCTAAATCATTGAGCGATAAATTGGGAATCAAGGAATCCCACTGGAGGGGACGAAACGTGGGGAGCAAAATTAGTAGATGTTATAGTCAGGAATTTCCTAACACAGCATGTGAAGGATGTCACAAGGGAAAGAGGAGGAGAATCACCGAGCCTATTAGACCTGATTTTCACCCAGAACGTATAAGACATCGAGAATTTGGAACGAGAAATACCTCTAGGGGCCAGTGACCATTGTTTGCTAGTCTTTGACTACATGATGGAATTCAAACTTGTGACCATGGGACAAGAGATCTGGGAAAGGAGAGTTGACTAAAGGAAAGGGAGACTATAGGAGGATAAGGGACTATCTTGGAGAAGTGCAGTGGGAGGAAGAAATTAGAGGAAAAACAGTCCAAGATATGATGGACCTAATCATACAGAAATGCCAAGAGGCGAAGAGAGATTTACCAACAGTAAAGGGAAAAAATAGAAGGAATATAACAACCCATGGTTAATAGACAGTGTCAGGAAGCAAAAGCAAAAATCAGGATGTAGTAGAGGAAATACAGAAGACAAAGGACAGAGGACAACAGATCAGATGCAACAGAGGCTAGGACACGATTACATTAAACTCAGACGGACATCGGAAAGGGCCTATGAGAACGATATTGCAATCAAAGCGAAAAAACAACCTAAGCTAATACACAGTCATATAAGAAAAATGTCGGTGAACGACCAAGTGACAAGACTAAGGAACGCAGAGGGGACATATACTGAAAGTGACAAGGAAATCTGTGAGGCACTGAATGTCAGTTTCCATGGAGTGTGCACTAGCCGAGCCCGAGCAGCTCCCATTGTGGAAGGGTTACCCTAGATGAAAGACTATCAGATATAGAGGTGACAGTGGAGGAGGTAATGAAACAGTTTACAACTCTAAATGCATCAAAGCAGTAGGACCAGACAAAGTATCACCGTGTATACTAAAAAGCAGGGCAGGCCCTCAGCGTGCCTCTGGAAATGATCTTTAATGAGACACTTATGTCGGGAGAATTGCCCATTGCTGGAAGAGCAAATGTCGTGCCGATCTTCAAGAAAGGCGATAGGGAGGAGG